>QRFJ01000114.1:1860049-2071013 GCA_006176705.1 Cocos nucifera
AATATTGACCAACTCATCCTCCAGCCATAGCATCCATGCCTAATAGACATGGTTGCGTCTTCCCGTGCAACTGAGCCACTATCTCAGCGGAGAACAATCAACCCCGAGAAGGGCCCGCACATCTACAATGGTGGAAGACCTCAGACTTAATCTTTTCTTAGGGAGAATTGATTCAGGTCTCATTAAACTAGACTTGGCTTAGTCATAACAATTATGACTAACCTAGTGGCATGGGTTAGCTCGGATTATTGACCACCTCAGATCAGAACTGTGTCAACAGATATGGCCAGGTAAGTGAGATCGGTGGAAGGAATATGCCATTAACTCGTACAAGAACGCATTCAGGTCGAGTAGCTTCCAATTAAAAACCAGTCGGTCGTCTGTGCCAAACTTACCTTAGACACCAAATTGTTGAGTCAGAACCAATTGGGTTAGCCTACAATCCAGACTCTAACCTCTGAGCCTAATTAGGTCTTGCTTGATCGTGACTCGATCTTGACCCAGACTTAATCCTATTAGGCTGGTCAATTTAAGCATTGTTGATCCCATCTAACCAACTCTTGATTCGGTTTGATCAACCGCTTAGACCTAATTGAGCTACCCAAGCCCGAACCCAGTATTATGAATATGTCTTAGATCTGAAATTCTCAATTTTAGACCTAATTAATATTCCATAAACTTAATTCTTAATTAAGTAGGGTTCATAAACAAAATATGCACAATAAATCCTAGGGTTTCAGGATCTAGGGTTTTGCAGAAAGTAAGTTTTGGGTTTCTGATTAAGGACGAACACGCAGCACCCCTACACATCATAAGAACACCCCATCGAATGGGAAGAGAGGGCCTTTAAACCCTTCTTCGTTCTTATGACCGGACGGCCAAGAGGAACGCCTTAATCAGGAACATTCAATACTACAAAACAATATCAGATCTATATCATATATCTCATATATAAAGTAGATCTAATCATGGCATATTTTGCATACATCTCATGTATCATAATCATGCATATTTTCAGATCTAAATTATCTCATAATAATCTAAAAAATTAGATTTAAATTGATCTAATCAAAATAAATTCTAATCTAGACAATTATGTAGAACTATTCTACAACTAGTCTAGACATGCATCAATCATATCTCATATGATATTCAAAAATTAAATAATTTTTATTTGCTATTTTTTAGATGTTATTATAACACTTATAATATCAAAAAATAGTAAATAAAAAGATCTAAAATATGATTTAATCAGATTAAATCAAAAATATGCAAGAACTATTCTATAGAACTATTCTATTCTAGAACTAGTCATGCATATCTTCTAATCTTAGATCCAAATTATTTAATTTTAATTTTTTCTGATTTTCAGATCTGATCACATCTCATGTGACATCTAAAATCAATTATTTTCTAATTAAAATAAATTTAAAATCAGATCTAAACAATTTTAGAACCATGGCTCTGATACCAGTTGAAGGGAAATCCTGATTTTTCGGTCCAGGTTCGTTCAGATCTGATCAGATCAAGAGATATATTTCAAAAAATTTTTCTCTTGATCCCAATCAGATCTTGATATGTTTCAGATCTGATTCTTATTATTTTAATAAAATAAAATTAAAAGATAAATTAAATCAAATTTAATTTACCTGATTCTGGGTAATCCTATTACCCTGTTGATGATCCTGTTTGCAGCGGAAGGTTCTGGATCTTAGCCACGCAAGCGCCTGGCCTCTACCGGTATCCACTCGGGTTGGATCTGGAGATCCTCTTCTTCTCTATCACACCTCCAAAAATCAGATCTGGATCTGATCTGGAGGATCTTCAAAACTCTTTTGAAGATGAGCAGTCGTCCTTTGCAGCAGCGCAGCCTTCTTAGCTTTTGATCGCCTTTCTTTGATCTGAATCGCACCAACCAAGGTCCAAAACTCCTTTTGGACGTGGAGAGCAAGGGGAGAAGAGACTATGGCATGGAGAAGGAGGGGAGAGGCAGCCTTGGGGCATGGGGTTTCTCAATTGAATTCATCTTTTAGAATCTGAGTTGGGCGCAGGGTCTTATTTATAGACTAAGCTGTGATCCAACTCCTCTTCCTCCCAACCAATCACAACCCTTTGTGAAATCAGATCTAAATCTGATTGGTGGGAATAGAGACCCCTGGATTCCTCCTTAGAGGGCGCCTAAGACCAGTCAAAGTTGGTTCTTAGAAGAACTCTAATTGGAATCCAAAAAGGAGATGGAGTCCTTGTCCAACAAGGACTCCTAGGCGCCTCCAACTTGGGCACACGCCTAGGGTGGCGTGCGCCCTTCTCCTTGCCAGGTTCTGGCAGGGGGACAGGCCCCCACCAGCTCTCCAATAGGTGCATGACATGTGGTCAAAAGTCAAAGTGTCAATGGTCAACGTTTGACCAGTCAAAGGTAGACTTTTGACCAAAGTCAAAGAACAAGAAATGGCAGGTGACCAAAAATGGCAGGTAATGTCTTACAAATAAGACAACCTTTTCTGACTTGGACAACCTCCAGTCAGACCATATGAAGGCCTCTGATTGAGCACAAACTCCTTTGGCTCAGACAGGACAACTTATTTATGATAGCAAAAGAAGAACGTTAGGTTCAATCGAGTGCTAGCACGATTTCCTTGAACCTAATTGAATCTCATTCAGATCAATTGAACTAGATCAGTTCAATTGATGATCACCAGATTCAAACCCTTGTTTGTGTGACCCAGTTAGGTTCAGTTCTGTATGGTAATGGGATATGTCATGATCTCTATCATCGACATCATCGAAACTCCTTTCGATGGATCAGAACTCTTCTGATTCGAACAGCTAGAATGATCGATCATCTAAATCATTCTAATTGCTCCCAAAATCCACCAGTGACACCTAGCAGTATATGGTGGCAACCCATCAGAGCTGAATGCGAACCTCTTGGTGCAGCTACCTGTGTGATTAAGTTCTTCTATCTTGAGCCCCGATCAGATTAGGGTTAAGGTGAACTCGTCAAACCCTAGTCTCTGTCATATGATGTAATCATTCGATTCGAGTCCAATGTGAAAATCTAAATAGAAACTCTTTCTATTATTTCACTCTACCATGGCCATGGATTTCTGGACTTGATTCTCATGATCATCATAGGGCTACTCCTCTACCACCGAGGTAGATAGATTCCATCTTGATGCAATCCAGTTCCTACAATGAACATGTCATAGCCAACATACACCTCAGGGTTCCATATGGCTAGGAGACCGAGTAATGGTGTAGTCAAACTATAACACCCTTAAGGTGAACTGCCGATGCACCTCAGTTCAAAGAACCAAATACACTACTGTAGCATTGAGTCAGTCATTGACGAGAAGGTAGACTCCCTAATGACTACTCGAGGTGGTCACGCTCGGTGCCCTCGTTCTCTAACGAGTACCTATACTCTCGCTCCGGTGTCTCCACACCGTAGACTCAAGACTCATCTACTAAAGAGAAGCGATTGTACACCAACCTTTCGGATCAATCATCATCCTCGTGATGATCCTATGGTCACGAGCAATTTATGAGTTAATAATGATTATTCATGTCTTAAATTTTCAACTCTTGAAAATATGAATTATCATTACCATTAACTCAAAGAATGTATCACAGACACTAAATACACATATGTGATAGAAGATAACCCATTTATTAATTTTAGTCAAAATTACAATTTTGCCCCTAGAAGTGTATTACAAGTGTCAGCCAATTCTGGCTTCTAGGGCACATATATCTAACAGGAGGGATATTTATATCCATTGATCTTAGCTAGCTACTCTTGATAGTAGAGTGCTACATTGATCACGTTCAGTGCAGATGTACTTCTATACCTTATCTGAATGTCATACCAGTATCTCCATACCACTTGCTTACGAGGACAAATAATGCATAGGGCATATAGCACCCTATACTCGATAAGTTATCATCTTTATTAATAACTTATCATTTGATCGTGACTAATTTAAGAACCATCTGATAAATTCTCTTTTATCGATTGATTATGGTTTTAAGAACTTCATCATAATTTAGGAATTTATTTAAGGAAGATAAAACTTTTATGATGAACTATCAAGAGTAGCTAGCTAAGGCCAATGGATATAAATATCCCTCCGACCTTAGATCACCTTGGTGACTCGTAAGCAACTCACTATATTTTGATGCTGGATTGTCTGTATTTTAATATAGATTCGTAAGATTTTTGGGTACAGTCAAATACTTATGAAGTTGATGTATGAGTCAAGATGGGATTGACTACTCCTAATTAACTTTAGGAAGAGAATGACTCGTTGTGTTTTAATTTAGCAAAATCTAAGCCTGGATAATCCTCATGAGGAGTCACAAGATTTATAAATTTTTGAGACACAATAGAAATGACTTGTATGAATGTTGACAACATACTCAAAGTCATCTTGAGCATTATTGATCATAGGGATGAATTATACAGTAACCATGGGCCAGGGTTCTAAGAATATTGGTTTACATGCATTTGATCTATCCGGACGTCGGAAACCATTACTAGATGGTTACTTCAATTGGTATAGAAATTGGTTCCTATGCTATTGGCTTAGGTTTGAACCTATAGGATCATATACATTAGAGGTTGTAATCAAATTAGATGGTTAATCAATGATTAAGAATCATTCTAAGGTCAAACATTCAATGTGATTGATGTTTGACCTAATGCAAGTGTTGCAGGATGATCGATTAATAATTAAATTGCTAATTAGCTCAATTTGATTAAACAATTAGGTTGAGATCAAGTCTAATTGAATTAGATTCAATTAAAATTGGTTTGAATTTAATTTGATTAAATCTAATAAGTTTATTGGATAAGTTAATTGCAAGAGAGAATAAGTACTAATTAGACTAGGACTTGAGTGCACCTTATTTCTAATTAAATTAAGATTTTAATTAGAATTAAATATGATTTAATCTAATTTAATTAGGCTTCTAATTGGATTAGGATTTCCTATTAATTAGATTAACTTAAATCTAATTTGAATTGGGTTCAAGATGATTTGACTTAGTTTGCATTGAAGAATCCTAGTTAGACTAGGACTCTTCCCTTCACTCTTGCTACCTACGCCCATGGCAATTTTATTTTTTCTAGATCTTTGCATAAGTTTTCTCATGCCATAAGAACTTTCATGCACGCCCAAATGTCTGGAGTTAAGGAATCATATTTGACTTGGTCAAATTTGAAAGTTGTTTTCGACTTGAACTCTGTTTGATAGAGTTCTAGAATTCTAAAACTCTTCCTCTTTTCATTTGAAAATTAGTTCTAATGCCATTTTTTTGTGTGCCTTCTTTTTTCCAAATTTTTTCTACCCTCTCACATTCCATACATGAAAAATTGGCTGCCGAAAATTCTTGGAGGTGTCCAAGAGTTGGACGCCACCAAGAATGTTATTTAGACTAGGATGTTGACCTAGTCTTGGGGTTGTTATTTTGGCGCCTCCTTTTTAGGACGAGGTTGGTGACAAAGATCATGTTTTTCCATGGTAAAAAACTTGAGAAATGAGAGGCTGGCGTGGAGGTTTTGGGCACTAAGAATTGTTGGAAAAAAGGCTTCAATTAAGACATCAAATGTTGATGTCTCGATGAAGACAAAGGTAAGAAGAATGTCTTCTCATCTATTTCTTTTTCAATATTTATTTTCTTCTTATTCTTTATGATTTTTATATGATAAAAATTTGAGAGAGAGAGAAGAAGAGGGTGTGGGAATAGATGCTCTAAGGAGTTGGGGTATCATAGTCTCTTTTGGACATGATTTGATCATGTTCTAATGAGAGGAATGTAAAGAGAAGATAGTCTTCTCTTAGGATTCTTTTGAGAATTTTTTCTTCTCAATTTTAATATGATTTTTATATTTGAAAAATAAAAAATGAATTTGAAAAATAAAAAATGAAGAGATCTGAAAGTATGAAAAATTTTTAGAGGAGAAGGTCTCCTTTTATCCAGGTATGGAGATCCATTTAGGACATCAACGGTAGATGTCCTGTAAAGAGAAGATGTATCTTCTCTTAGAATTTTCTTAACTATTTATTTTCTATTTTTGAAAGATCCAAGAGTTGGATTTCTTCCTTAATCCTTTTCTTATTCTTCATCTCTTGGAGTGTCCAAGAGATCTGAAGAATAAATTTTAGATTAACCATCTGAAGGGATCTGCAAGAAGCTAGCACTTCGAGCGGATCTTCGTTCGACGAACCTTTGATTTTATTGCAGCCTCGTGTGGATCATCTGTAGAGGTCGGACGCATGTGTCTCTCCAAAAGTAATAACGAAAATCAATCATGGAGTTCTCGATCCATGCAAAGATAAAAGATTTGATCTCTTCTCTCACCTAGATGCGATTTAGGTTTTAGATTTAGAATCATTCTAGAACTAAGGTATTGATTTGATCAATACCAAAGCTTTTTATTTTCAGGTTTAAGAATGCATTATGATATGTTATAGATCCTAAATGTAGGATTTAATAATTAGATTACATGCATTTATAGATTAAAAGATTTAATTTATAACTTCCACTGCAATATATATCAAAAATATTTTGTAATTCATGTATGAAATCCTGTATATTTTCCAATAGATAGATTCTATCTTAAAATACTTGAGGACAGGAGAGCTGCCACCTGATTGGAAAGAAGATCGAAAAATTAAAAATCAGGTTGCTAGATATGTACTACTCGATAATGACTTGTACAAGGGGTCTTTCTCTCGCCACTTCTAAGATACCTACGTCTGTCTGAAGCTGATTATGTCTTATGAGAGGTCCATGAAGAAATCTGTGGAAACCACCAGGAGGATCGATCATTATCCTATAAGATCCTTCGGCAAGAATATTACTGGCCAACCATGCAGCAGGATGCACAAGATTTTGTTAGAAGATGCGAGCAATGCCAACGAAATGATCAGATTCAATGTCAACCTGCAGCACTCCTGACTCCTATTGAAACCCCATAACCATTCGTCCAGTGGGGATTGGACATTCTAGGCCCGTTCCCTCGAGTCTCAGGTCAGCTTAAGTTTCTACTAGTAGCAATCAACTACTTCACAAAGTGGATAGAAGCTGAATCTTTGATCCAAATTATAGAATCAAAAATCTAGAACTTCATTGGAAAATCGATCATCTGCCGTTATGGTCTCCTTAAAATATTGATCTCCGACAATGGAAAGCAATTTAGTGATGCCCGACTCTTCGAATTCTGTGGGAACCATGGGATCGAGCAACGCTTCACTTCGGTAGGCCATCCATAAGCAAATGGAGAAGTAGAGATTACAAATAGGACTCTCCTATAAGATCTTAAAGCTAGATTAGACCACTAGAGGGTCTTGGACAGAAGAATTCTATCATGTCCTCAGGGCCTATCGATCAACCTAAAGAGTCCCAACCAATGAGATATCTTTTAACTTGGTATTCAGGATTGAAGTAGTTATACTCATGAAATTCGGATTTTCTTCTGTCAGAATCGAAGAATACGACAAAGACACCAATCCCACATGGCTCAGAGCCAATCTCGACTTGATCGAAGAAAGTAGGGAATGAGCAGTAGTAAAAATGACTGCATATCAACAGAGGATAGCTAGATATTACAATATTTAGGTTAAAGCTAAAGAATTTTGAGCAGACGATCTAGTCCTTCTTAGAGCTGAAGTCTCAAAACCCACCGAACAAGAAAAACTTTTGTCCAATTGGGAGGGCCTCTACCATGTCAATAAGACGATATGATCAGAAACTTATCAACTGAAGCAACTCGATGGAACTCCACTTTAAAGGTCATGAAACTCGGTCAATCTTCATATGTACTATCAATAGATCAAATAAATAAATGAATTTATAAATTCACTTTCTTATTTTGTCTGTGAATGTTTGCATGATAAGAAGACTTGGAAGAAGTCAAATCAAAATCTCTTTAATCGGGATAGATTACAGCACATTCCTCATATCCAAACCACTTCGACTCAAGATCTCTTTGATCGGAATAGATTACAGCGCGTTTCTCAGATCAAAATTACTCTGACTTAAGATCCTTTTGATCAGGATAGATTACAGCATGTTCCTTAGATCGGAACCACTCCAACTTAAGATTCCTTTATTTGGAACCATAGTTTAATGAACTCTTTGGATCGGAGTCACTTCGACATAAAGTCTTTTTATTTAGAATCATGGCTCAACGGGCTCACCAGATTGGAACCACATTTCTCTAATCAATGAAATCTTAAGAGATATGATATTAGCTCAGAATAATTTCAAAAATTCAAATTTATTACGAAAGAAAAGAAGACGATTCTTAATAAAAAAAAAATTCTTTCAAGAGCAATATTGCTATTGCTTTTATAAGAAATAACAGTAAAAATTCTACATAAAAGTTACAGTAGGCCCTATAAAATTAGGACTCTATCTATCATCTTTGCTTCATCGAAGATAAGAAAATATTATCAGAAAGCTCGATGGAGTTGAAATCACATTCATCTGAAACTTGTTTCTCTGTGGCACCGAGACTTTAAGAGCCCATAAAAGGTGCCCAGATTGAGGGGAGCGGCAAGCTAGAGGTGATAAAGATCCCATCGAGGTCAGGCTTGATCGAAATTCAATTTTTCATAACCTAAAATCAGGAGACCTTCCATCAGCATGGGCGCATGTTCCTCCCCTCTCTATGAAGGTGGCACAACTTCGAGCACCACCGTGAGAGCCACAAGCCACAATTGATGAGGAAGATCCCATCGAGGTTGAAGTAGCATTCGCTTAGAGTCTAGCAACTCTATACAATCTTGAAATAAAGAATCCCTCCATCAAATGAAGATGTATGATAGATAACCAGAGAAACGTCATAGGATGGCATCAAAGCATCCTTCGAAGCCTCAAAACTATGGTCTTGGATGATACCACAGCTGAGGGAGCATTCGAAGCATAAGATGCAATCTTCATTAGTACCCCCGGTGGTGGCTCAACTTCTTCCTGCTCCTTTGCGAAAGTGGCACAAAATCCTGCCCTCTTAGAGTAGAAAAATAGTGACAAAGCTCTCAGGACCGAGTGAGAGACTATCCTCTATAGGAAAAGCAAGATGACAAAGATCTTAGGATCGAGAGTAGAAGTAGTCTGACGACGAAATATCCATCGTCGGCATCTTTGAATCGATCGAAGTCAACCAGTGCTTGCCAACTCCTTCGATCGGATGACAGTTACCACAATAAAGGAAAAGAGCTTCACCCCCTCTAGGAGATTAAACAACCTTGTAGGCATTTCACAAAATGGTTTTCGATACCATAGATGGAGAAATTGATGAGCGAAAGGTTGCTATAAATAGGCAAATTCACCATAATTACAAAGCATCAAATCATGCCATGTGTAAATTGCAAATTAGATGTTTCTGCCATCCCATAGCTGTGGCCTAGATTTTGCATAAGACTCATGGTTACGATACCTCTGGAACCATGCGCATTCAATGCCACGCAGAAAAATGGGAACACCCCATCAAATTCGTGCACAAAAAGCAAAAAAGATTGGCTCATGGATTCTTAAACAAAAACGAAAAAAAATATGAGGCTTATCGAGCCGAAGTATCGACTCCTTAGATCAGAGTAGAGCAAAAGGATAAGATTAAAAGGAGAAAACAACAGGAAACAAAAAAAAATTATTTATAATTTTTTTGTATAATAATTTTTAATGCACCAAAACATACAAAAAGCTTCAAAAAGTATCCTCTGAGTCGAAAGCGGAAACTCCCAGAACCTCGTCTAAGAAGCCTAGATCTAATCTCGAATACTTAGAAGCCGCTTCTTCATAAACAATATGTTTTCCTTCGTCGTAAGCATCAAATGCAAATGAAGCTTTCTTGAATTCTTTCGACATTAGAAATTATCAACAGCCTTCGAAGTTTTCTCTTTTGCTATTTTTGCCGTGAGTAAGGTCTTCGCTTTTGACGCCTCAGCTTTAACAATTCGAGCTTTGAGCTCCTCAATTTTAGTATCAAGGATCTTATTAATGCCGAGTAGCTGAGCATTCTCTTCTGCAGACATCACTAATGCTGCCTTAGCATCCTGAGCCTTCCTCTTGACAACTTTAGCCCTATCGAAAGCCTCCCCGTCCGACTTTGATAGTTGATCCTTGGTCCTTTTGAGTATTATGGCTTCCACTTCGAACCTCGTTGCCTTATCAGAAAGATCAATGCTGTTTTCTATGAACCTATTCAGATAATGTGCATGCTATCAAAATGTTTCACAAAGTTTATAATGAATAAGTTTTAAAATAAGAAGATAAAAATAGAATAGAATGGTAGATACTCGCGATGTACTATGATAAAGCAGTCCAAAGTCTTCTGCCTCTTCATCCTCAGAGGCTTGACTAATAGTTTGGACGCATCGGCAAGGTAAAGGATGTTAGAGAATGTCTTGGACGCTAAATTATAGTTACCGAGAGCAGAACCCTGACAGTCAACTCCAACTGGAGTAGTAACAGAAGTCCCTACAACCTCAAAAACTCGTGGCTCATCTAGTATGGCCTTGGAGGTATCAGTCAATGTAATTCTAAGGGACTTAGTGGCCTCGGTAGGCAACGCTTCGACCTCAATTTCCCCAACTCCTGCTCCCTTGGATGGCTCCTCATTCGGAAAGAAATCAAAGACATCGAGAGCCGGTAAGCTTAAAATAACCTCACTGAACAAGTATTCAACTGAGGTCTTGTTGTTCCCCTCAGGGATCAGGGGATCTGAATCGCGTGGAACATGCACGATTTGGAAATCCTCAATATCATAAGGGTCGAATTCCTTGAACTCAGAAGGTGGCGGCGTCAGAAGAGATTCAATTCAAACTCAGGTAGATCTTCCACCAACCGCATCTACCTTTCTCTTTTGATGGGTCTTCGGACTTGAGGCCTTCAACGTTGAAGCCTTCGTTGAACTGTGGTCTTTTCTTGTAATCTAAGGCATCGATCGATTGATGTCGGATTCGAAGCTTGAAAGAATATAAATATAAAAAGCAAATGCATACCTATGGAGTTAACTTAGCTAATGCCAATGTTGAATAGGATTTGCTCGGATAGAAGTTCCTTCAACTCCAAAATCTCAAAGCTATGCAAGGTATTCAGGTCCTGCTTCAAGCATGGGCCGAGCGTTGGATCTTTCAATAAATTTTTTTAAGGCTCCCCCCAATCAATGAAGTCCCAGTCTTCGCTCAAAGTATGGAAGACAAATAGAAATCATATTTTTCAATCGTGAATGATGAAAAAAGCACCTCAGATTAGTGGGGGAACATCTTTTCTAATCCTGAGGGTCACGTACCACCAACCACGGGCAACAGAATGCCTCTTAACCATGAAGTGATAATGAAAGAGGATAATGGTCGGCTCTACCCCAGCTAAAGGCATGCTGCAGTGAAGCCTCAAATGTGCCACTATGAATTTAGCACCATTGAACAGAATGATATCTCTAAATAATAAAAAAAATGATGAAGAGAGAGTCTCAGTCCAGTCCAAAAACATTCCTTATATACATCTATCCGATCTGAAGGACTGCAAACATGTTCCTCTGGCTTTGAAACTTCGAGTTGGAACTCCAAAAAAATATTAAACTAGTTGTGGATCATTATTAAATCTTCCTCTATCAGCTCTGATCGAAAAGCTAATGGAGCAAACCCGGGATCCCCAGAGTGAGCCATCTTCCGCAGAGAGGAGAAGATGAATAGGAACTAAGGAGGAGAAAAGACAGATAGGTAAAAGACCTGTAACAAGGAGAAAATAATAAAGCCTGGCTTTTTGTTTCACCTGAGCCTTATATACGAATCAAATTGATAGGAATTCGAATGATTCGTCCTCTTAGAGCATTAAATGTAGACAATGGAGATCGAAACGATCTAGACACGTGATAATTATGGATTAGACGCAGCCTCCATTATTGATACGAAAAATCAATATGGATAGCCAAAATCATGCTCTGCTCCACTAATGAAGAGACATGCAGGAACGTGCCACAGTAATCAGCATGCGAATGATGGTTTCGATTCCATTTCTTTCGAATTTCTTTGAATTATCCGATGGACATACTGAAAACAATAAAAATATGACTTGGGTTGGAAAACAAGCCGAATAGCTCAGAATATTATACGGAAAGGAAAAGCAAATTGCTTTGACATAAGAGGAATTCCTTTTATAAATTTTAAATATCATTCAAGGCTTACAAGATTAAAGGAGAAAAGAAGATAAATAAAAGCACATCCAAGATCTCTCAATGGTTCGTCTCAGAAGGATCTTCTTCAATTTTCACTCCATCCGCCTGCACGCCCGAGTCCACCTTATCCATCCCCATGATAATATCGGAGGCACTTATAAACTCACCGAGGCAAACACGTATCACAGATATTAGATTTATATCCGATCGGTCTGCATACAAAACTCAGTATCACCCTCAAGAAGATGAGGTAGAACCATCTCCTTGCATCTACTAAAGTCTGCATAGAATCCCAGCTTGCAAGCCTTGGCGACGAGATCTATCCTAGCTTTCTCCAATCAGTTGAGTCTCTCTCACTGCCTGAAGTTCAGCTGAAGATTCTTGAGTTGTAGATCTTCTTCTAGGCGAGGAAACTTCGGGCCTCTGAGATGCTTCTTCCTCATGATGATTCCTGCTAGAAGATCTAGGTCTTTTACTCAGCCGACTGTCGGACTTTCGGGGAAGATGAACTTCTGATGAAGATCCTCTCTTCTCCGCAAGCATCCTTTTCAGGTGTTTAATAACATCATAAGCCCAACGACAGTTTCGATTGGCTTCGGACCTTTGCCTCTCGAGGATCTCAATCCTCCAGTAAGCCTTACTTAATTCATCATCTCATCGATCGATCATCTCTCAAGCTTCGGAAAGAGCCTTCTCAGAACAGTCAATCTTCTTAACCAAATTGTCATTGGCAGCCTTTTCTTGTTCTAAATCATATTTAAACCTTTCAAGCTCTTCCTTCACCTCTACAAGTTCTAGAGGCGAAGACCCAGAACTAGCCCCTACGAAGTTTGCCAAGTAATGGCTGATTAAAGCCAAGAATCTGAAGGCACCCCATCTTCTGATGTTGGGCGCCCTCTCCATCCAAGGCTCGCCTATCTGCAGGAGCAAGGTGGCTTCACCGAAACTCAGCAGTAATTCTAAGACTATCCATAGCTGAAGAAGAAAGAGGGGCTGGTAGCACCATCTTCGCTTGAATCTCTATTGGATGAGCGATAGAAGCTGAAATCACTGGCTCCTGTGGCTCGATGACTTCAACCTCTTCGACTAAACAAGGAGGACCAGCCACCTCTACGGTTTCTATCGTTCCTTCAGAAAAATCCTCTTCTATCTCTATGATAGCGCGTACCGGAGAGAATGCAGGGACAACTTTCGTAGCAACTTCCAGTGCTAATTCTGTCGCCGCAGCTATAATCTCCCTCATCGAATCTACTGGCTTGACCTTAGCATCCTCCATCGGATTCCGTGAATCACCCACTGACAAAGGATCATCTCCTCTCATATCAGTCGAGATAGGAAGAGACGCTGTCGAGGGAGCAGCATTCGAAGCCTCAACGGAGGAGCTCCCAGAAGCTTGGGATTGAGCGGATGAAGCTTTGGTTCGTAACATTCAAGCCGATAGCTTTTTCAATGTCTGTGCCATCAAAGGATCCATCTAGTCCTAGAAGTCTATGGGAACAACTCTGGAGGGAAGAATACGAAAGACAAAAAACTCTATACTCACAATAACCTTTCTTCCTCTCACACACCTCCTAGATGCACTTAAAAGAAAGAAGATTAAGATAAACGAACGTCTTTTTAAATTATCTTTCCTAAATAATCAATGGACGGATGAGCCCTCCAACTGTACCCTCTCTTGCATCAAGGGATGACATCACCAACAATTAAATACCAAACCACAACCACAAATAAAGGTGTAAATCATCCGATCTGAAGCGTCGCTTGAAAATAGTCCTTTCATCTGATTCTCAGACTCAGCATTAGGGGATAGTGTTATAATGGTAATATAAATACCTCAGATCGTCTAATCAATATTCGAAATACCTCAGCTCAGTCAACATTTATCAATATTTTGAGAAAAAAGTTACCATAATACCCTCCAAACTGATAGTCGATCTCTAGAAGGAGATCCAAACCATTTTATCCAAAAATATCTCGGATAGCATTTGTAACTTATAGCTCACCCCGAATAGGCAATTCATTTATATTCTCACCAGCTTATCTCGTAGGTTAACGGCAATACAGCTATGATCTAACCATGAGCAAACTGTTTTCTACTCGACCTTGACTATTGGAAGCATATAAGGCATCCCAATTTCATCGATAATGACCTTCCCATTCGGGAAAAGCACCCTTGATCTTGTTACGACGATATCAATGGTCTAAGATTTAGGAAATAGTGTAACGGCCACATGAAGCTTCCTTACAAATATCCTAAATCCCGAGGATCTAGGTAGGCAAGAAATCTCTTTCAGAGAATCCGTTGTTACTTGACTGTTCTTTACTGACTTGAGTGTCGGAGGATCCTCGCCAGAGTCAAATCCTCCGGCCCAGATTTTATTTTGCAAGTCACTCCAGCACATCCTGAGAGAAACCGACCGCTCCGCTCCCAAAGCGAACCATTTCAGCAGCAACAACAACAACAATATATATATATATATATATATATTCGAGTATGGTTTAGATATGGGTTCGGGTATTACCTATATCCATAGGTTCGGATCGAGGTCGGATTTGAGTTTGGATAGAAAATAGCACTATCTATACTTTATCCATACTTGTGCTATAGTTTTCGGATTTTCTCCAAACCCTAATCCAAATCCGATCAAATTGTATTTTTCGGATTTAATTGGATTTGGGTAAGATGCATATCCATCGAGTTGGATCGATTTTGCCATCCCTAATCATTTTATATAATACAAGCTGCAAAATGAAAGCAAAAACCATATATTTACTATGATGTTAAATGTACTGATTAAGGTGCTGTCTTATTGGATGAGTGTCTTCATTTTGTCCAAGTCATTTTTTTTTCAGATTTTGCTTAAATGACTAAGTATCTAATTAAAGTCTATTAAATATCTACTTAGTTAATAACAATGCATCAGGCAATAGCCAAAGAAGAATGTTCATGGTGCCAAAAATTCATTGGGCTTGCAACTCTAAGCTGGGAACTTTATAATCAATCAAACAGCCATATTTGATAACAAATTTGTAAGTTACACCAATCTCCTCTTACAATTATAGCATTATCGATATTAAATCAGAATATTAAACGCTTTCTTCTTGTAATCTAAATTGATATGCGAACAAGTAAATATAGATATACTTATGTAATTGTTTTTTGGTAAACTTGTATAATTTAAATTTTCAAAAAAAAGAAGAAGACATGCTTATGTAATTCAACCCATACAAATCATATATATTTACCGCAATGGTATTATAAGAATGATAGAGCGGGATTCTTTATCATGCACCATATGGTATGATGTGTTGTATATATCGTCCATTATAGGATGGATGACTATATATAAATGCATTTTATGTGATGCAGATCAAGTGTAATCATTTATCATATGATGGATGATGCATATAATGTATTGTCCTGTATGGTGCATAACATGCACGGTAAAAAAAAATTGCACTTATGAATGATAACCAAGTTCCTCCAAATCTAAGTGTGACACCGGATCAAAGAACCTTAAATCGAACTCAGTTACACTTCTTAGCTAAATAGGTTAAGGATGAAAATTTTAGTATTTATGCCCAACAGCCTGTATGGCCGGAGTTAGCTGGTATTTTGGTGGCTGATTTTTCTAGAGTTGTTTTTGAACGATGATCAAGCCAGATAGAAAATTGACTAATTATATGATTCTTACTTTCTAATTCTTCCCCTGTAGCTGAGTTCCTAAAAATTATTGTCTTTTTTCAATTTCTGCATTGCAGCGGGAATCGATTTTTTATGCTCATCTATTTATTATTGCTGATCAATTGCAGAAGGCAACATAGAGAGCATTTAAATTGCCAGTCATTGCTGCTAGAATGTCAATTTGGATGAATGCAGTCATTTTCTACTTGATCCATCTTTTGTGTTATATGATAGGTGATCCTTGTAACTATTTTGTACGCTACATATCTTTTGGATGAATGCACAAAAAAAAAAAAAAAAAAATCTTAAATCACGCACATATATGGGTGCCACAACTTTTTCGGGTTCCAACACTCTGGTGCATCGCTGTTATGTCCCCAGTAGCAAATCCGAATAATCCCTCGAAAAGGCATCTGCTTCAGAGCATCATGCGTTTTAAATCGCGCTGCCTTCCCCTTAATTTTGTGATAAAGATAGCGTGTTTATCCTTTTTCGAGGACGCGATACTTCCTTTCCAAGGCATGATTTATTAGCATATCCAATACGGCATCACCACCGTCCATCCACCGATCAACGCTCTCTGAGAACCCTAGGAGCATAACATCTTTACGTCCGCGTCTTCTCCGAGTCTAACCGAAGCTTCACTTGGACGGAATGCGGTGAAACTCAAATCCACCCCGATATCTACCCAAATTAGCACCCATTCGTCAAATTAAACCGCAATTATAGTTGTTATTAAATAAATAACCATTTCCAAAATTCCAGCTAAGTAAGTCTCTTCCCGAGGTAAGCCAGCCGTTTTATTTCCCATTTTATTCTATTAAAAAAAATCCCCTCCATTTTATACCCTTCATCACCGACGCGCAAACGAACACGGCACCAACCCCTCTCTTTCTCGCTCTCTCTCCCTCGGTGTAGTCTGGAGAACAGCATGCAGCGGCAGTCGCTCGGGTCGCCGGGCGCGAAGCTCCAGATGAACGGAGCCGCCGGTGGGGGGGACAAGGAGGAGAGGCGGAGGAGCGCCGCTGGAGTGGCTGCGGTGGTGGCCGTGGTGGCGGCGGAGGAGGAGGAGGAGCAGATCAAGGCGGAGAAGCTGATCCGATCGAGCTCGAGGACGGAGAGATCCATCCACCTCATCCCTCTCCTTACCGTTCTCTGTTTGCTCCTCCTCTACCTCATCTCCCACGACCCCACACCCAAAGGTTTGGTCTAGCTTCATTCACAAGGAAAACCTCCTCTCTTCTCTCTCTTTTTCTCACCGCTTTTGGCTTTTTCTTGCCAGAATTGGAAAAGCTCGGCGGCGACGCCCGTCTTCTGTTCGACAACGGTACAATGCCGGTCCTAGAACCTTGCGATCCTGTATCGGATACCGGTTTCTTCACTTTTTCCTTATTTTCTTCTGACTTTTCTTTTTAATTATTTGTCGTTTTGTAGCGGAATCGGCGACGGAGATCGGGCGAAATATCGGGGCGGGAATCGGCGCCGTGGCGGCGATTCGGAGCCATCGGGGGCTGAAGGAGGCGAGGAAGCTCCGGTACCGGAAGCTAGGCAGGTTGTTCTAATGGCCGCGCACGTGCGACGGCGCCCGGCTAGGCGCTCGGCACGTGAGTACTCCTATCGTGGCACGTGCCGGGACCGTGCTGAGATAGAGGGGTTTTGCTTTGCTGTATGCTTGTATGGGCGTCGGTCACTCGGTTGCATTGATTGGCACTTGCTTTGGATTAATTCACTGTTAATATGATAAATTCTCTAT
The DNA here is from genome assembly GCA_006176705.1 of Cocos nucifera. NCBI lineage: Eukaryota > Viridiplantae > Streptophyta > Magnoliopsida > Arecales > Arecaceae > Cocos > Cocos nucifera. The sequence continues at coordinate 1,877,672 of QRFJ01000114.1, forward strand.
TATTTTGGAAAAAGAAAAGAAAAAGTAGGCCTTTCTTTCTATTTTTTTTCCCTAAATAAATATCCATTTTAGTTTCCTATGGGGTCCGGCAAACGGGCGTCCCGATGGTGCTTAGTAAAGCGTGCCGCAGGAACTGTGATCCAGCTGTTATTTGGCTCCCACCGAGCTACAGCTGGCGAGCATTATATGCAAGGATGAGCTCCATCGGCGCCTAATGGGAACCAGTCCCCGGTTCCGCTGCTCCGCATGATCAACCTACGGCTGGTCATCATCCATTAGCGGCACTGGATCGACCCGTTGGTTGATTTAATCCTTTAGTACACCGTATCACGAAGGGCGGGACCCACGACTCTTAAAGCCAGATACCTAGTCGTCGTTTCGATGAATCTTTTGCTGGTGGGAATTGGCTCAAATCAGGAGAGCCTTAAGCTGTTAAATTGTTGAAAAAAAATGCGAAACGATGGACACAAGGATCATCCTTAGGAGGTGATATCGATAGATGGTGATCATGCAAGAGTTATGTGTGTAATAGTGGAGCATGACAAGGGATGTTGGATGCTCGTGAATCTGAGCTGTGCACGCTCCAGTGGACCCTCGCATTGATTGATTGGGAGAATAAAGTTTTTTCTTTTCCCTTTTTTGGTTCCGGTATCAAACTGTGGTGTGGAGCGTTGGGGCGCCAGGTTCACATGCACCCTTTCGTGTGGGTCGTGCGTTAGACGTGACATGGCAGGACCATCTAATTACTCGTCCCCTAACCATGCCCTATGCGTCCGATAACATTAATGAATCGAAATTATGGGGATGTAGGAAGTTCCCCACCCTAGGATGATGTATTATGAACCGAGGAGCCAAATTTTGCTATTTACACCGACACCTTCGAGGCATGGCAACGAACATTTCACGTGCCATGCAATATTATTGCTTGGTTAGCTTTCACATCTATTTTAACCTTCAATTTATAGTTAAGATAGATGAAGCATGTCATGATTTCGAGCAGAAATATTAACCTGCCGTTGTGCCCACCGGCCAGGACATATCATTCACATTCTGCAACTCTTGTCTTTGGTGTTCACAGATGTCCTGGTATTGCCATTCAAAGAGAAGGCCATTGAATTTAATTTTGTCCTATCTTCGTGCTCACGACCTTAGGAAAATCCATTCATATTGCCAGCTCATTTTTCAAACCAACTTCTCTAGTAAAGATAATAATAATTCTCGCTTTGTTTGGTTTTCACTTTTACAACTGCATGAATGAATGGGTCTCGCATTTCATCTCAATTAAGACATGGTTGCTTGGTCTTATTATGAAATAGACAACTCATGCTAGAAAATTGAAAAAGAAACACCCAACAGGAAAGAAAAGAAAGCAAGAGCTATTGGTTGATCATAAACTGTTTTCAAGGTGTTGCTGCCGTGATCCATAAGACAACGAAGGGATTACGAGACTTTGTCGGATTGACGGTGAAGAAAGAGCAAGAAAAAGATAAAAAGAATAAGAAGAAGCTCAGCAACAATGATTCTAATAATGCCGGTACTAGAGAAACATCTTTTTTTATGAAGGCTAATAACTTATTTATACTCATAGGATTCTGAATCAAGTCATATTATAACCATCCAAGATTGTGTTGCAACAATCTAAATATTCGGTGAAATTATTATGATAATTATTACTCCCGAAGCATCGGCGTAAGATGGAAAAACCATCAACTGAAATGAGGAGATTTAGATCGGCCTAAGAAGGCCGTTGAACTGAGCTGAAAGAATGCTTTCTCGAACTATGAGACTTCATGGCCGTGATCCATAAGACCTTGGAGGTCTTCTGATTTACTCATCAACTTGATCGTAGATTTGTTTCCGCATGCGAAATACTATATGAATTTTCAATTGGGCGAATATGTTCATGCCATGCCATTGAGCTTATTTTCCACCACATCACAAGAAATTTTTTTTTTTTTTTTTTTAATTATCAAATCACATGTATCCCAATAGTTCACTAGTTTTAGAGAAACAAGCGCCTAATTCTGTGTCATCTTCACCTAATTAAATGCCTTGGTGGCTTTCGTTTATACCTCCTGCGAGCATTGTTTGCTCTCCTCGAATTGGAATTATACGGCAAATATAACGGGTAGAATAGCCCCATCACTTTTGATCATGACGACCCTTAATTTACACTACGATACTTTGGCTGGACTTATTGGGAACTTTATCGTACGTGGCTTTCTTTTGTTTGGCTGTTACAAGCCACGACAGTGACGCTAAATTATTGCAAATGGATCAGAACAAAGTGATCAAGTGGATCACTCTTCTGGGACCACCTTTTCTTATCTAATTTGTAACGGGCAAGGCACGTCGCGGCCCCATGCGCAACCACCACTATTACCGTCAGTTTCTCTGTTAACACACACACACGCACACACAAGAAAAAGAAGAAGAAGAGAGAGAGAGAGAGAGAGAAGTGGGGAGAATATAAAAAGGGAAAAGAGACAGCATTCATGAGTTTTATGATGAGATGCTGCCTTTATGTTACTCCAGAGAGTTCATGGCTTTAAAGTGGACATGGAATTCCAGTAGTAATGTAATAAATAATCACATATGTGGATAAGGTGGGAATAACGTAATTTACATTACGTAGGAATAACGTATTTGGTTTTATGATTATCGACTCTTCTGCATGCTCGATATCTAAAAGTTTTCTTCGTCGGGATTTGTTGTCTGCTTCATGAGCTCATCTTTCGCCACCTAAACATGTGACTCTTCACACCCTATACAATCTCCAACGTCGAGTTCTTTAAGCCTGGCCCAAAAACTAATATCACACCAATTTTGTACCATCATCCATGCACATGCTAGCACCGACACACTTGGCAATTGGTGCGTAAAAAAAAAAAAAATCAAAAAAATAAAAGAGCAGATTTGACCACTATAACAAGCATTTTATGTAACCTCGTGCCAATATTAATTTAATTAACTTCATGAAAACCTATTTTCATATACATAATCTAGTCCTAGTTTTTTTTGTTTTGTTTTGTTGAAAATAGTTAATACCAAATCTTCATCCAATGTATCTGTATCTAATTTTACACACCTAAGTTAATTACAAAGATAAGATAAAAGGAAATTACCTTTTCATCATTGTAATATTTCTGGACCCGTTGGTGAAACAGGTGCAAACTCTATTGCCCAGCCATCCTAACAACAGGCATCCCATCAGATATATGGCTAAGATTCCTTCATCACGAATCCGCTTACCTCGCTCCGCTGGGATCTCATCCATTCGTCAGAATGGAGCATTGTTGCCCAATGTAGCAAGAGTTCAGTAGGGTTAGTAGAAGTTTAGTCCCATATCGGATATAAAGCAAGAGTTCGTAACGCCAACATATATATGAAGGCCGATTATCTAACTTCAAAGCTACGCAGCTGTGAGGTGGGCGCAGAGCGAACTATTCTTTCGCCTTTTACTAAAGATTACCGTGTGCCCGCCTCTTAACGCAGCATACGCCAATTTTTGGGGGGGCTTTTTCTCTGTTTGGGGGAGAAGCCCTATCAAATTTCCAGCAAAATTTGTATTTTAAAATTTTTAGCTGTGATTGAATTTTGTGGTGTACCAAAATTTTTTCAGGGAACCTGTTTGCCTTGGATTTTTTTATCAACTTAATTTTGAATTCAAGAGTTGTGGATTTGGGTCGACCCATAAATAATTTTAAGTTAGATCATCTTTTATTATATAGTAATTTTAAGTTAGCTCATATTTTATATATATAATAAAAGATTCGTAATTTTTTAATATTTTAATTTACATTTAATTATTTATATTTTACATTATTATAATTTTTAATTTTGTTAAGCTAATGCAAACATGCTATCAGATGAACAGTTTATGCCTCGATCTTATAAGTAGTTAAATCTAAAGGAAGCATCACAATCTTATATGTTAACTTAAAACTTACATTTAACTCGATTAATGTGGCGCCATCAAACTTAACTTAATTGATCCAAGTAACATGACCTAACATGGCTCGATCCTGATTTAGTTTAAGATGCGATTAGATCAGAGAAATCGCAGCGATCTCTCAGATTGGGTTGTTTTAGAATCGGTAGGTTAAAACAATTGTTTTTCAAGGTTTTATAAAGACTCCAGATAGTTTAAGTCCCCATGAAACCAATTCTCCGTTCTACCACACACACACACAAAAAAAAAAAGGGCTGCAGCGTATGTAGCAACGACACGAGATGCAAACTTACTTGATATGTTGGCAAAAAAACCTCCAACTCCTATCAGGAAAGGCTGTACTTAAAGAAAAATGTCGAACATGAGGTGCAAGATTTCATTATATAGCAATACAACAAATATGATTAAATGTTAACTTTAAACTCAGTTGTCGGACGATCACCAGACGCTGCCCCCACATCTGATGGATCACTAAAGTATGTTTGTTATCCAAGATGCAAATGAATCCATGTTAACCATCCAAATCAGGAACTTGTTTCAGTAAATCAACCCCCCAAGAAAAAGGGCGCACATAAGGCCACTTCACATAATTAGACTACTGGAGAGATCACCAAGCAGTTATCTGGAAGCAAGTTCTGAAAAATGATACGACGCACGATACTTAGTTCAACGAAACGCATCAGAAAGACAAACCTCAGACATGCTATCACAAATCCGAAATGCCAACTTATGCAGGGGTTCTTCAGTCTGTTGAGACTCACTCAAAGAACTTTATCACTATACCTTTTGATAGCAGGAACCAAAAGGCAAGCAGTCGATGCAGAAAAGTTAGGGTTTAAAATGAGGCGTCAGGGAGCAAATACAGAAACACGTTTGTACCCATGAGCTACCTAAACTTTTGCACAAGTATTCAACTTGACGATAACATCAAAGAGCCGTGCAAGTTATCAAACAACATTAACCAATTCATAGAGGACTGATTCTATGTTCACCACGAGAAACTAAATTCACAAATCCACGTCATTTTCTGTCAAGTACAAAAATTCACAGGACCAATCCTTGGGCAGGTGCCGGCTTGTTAGAATGCTCGCCCGTTGCAGCTGATGGAGTCTCAGGGAGATGAACCTTTGCAATGTCATTCTCAAAACTCTTATGTTCTTGCTCAGCAACAACTTTCTCCTTCGCCGCCTTTGATCCGACATCGCTTGCAGCCCTGGCCACCCTGTTGAAGGCACCAGTCACCCATGATGCCCCGGTGAAAACAAACCTGTTCTTCACAATGGCTGACCCAGCACTACCAACCTTCTGCCCAGCAGCTGCAAAAGCTGACTTTGTCTTCTCAGAGACCTGAAACTTCTCATCCATTTCCCTGACCTTTTCATTGACAGCAGAAGCGCCCATGCTGATTTGCTTTGCTCAGCCCGATCTTCTTTGTCCAATGATGAGACTTTGGCACTTGCAGCGGATGTGAACTGGTGTTTCTCATCAAGAGCCTTTGCTTTGTTGAGAGCATCTTTGCCTAGGATGAAGCCCTTAGCAAGCATGGTGCTGATGACAACTTCAGCTTTTTGAACAGCAGATTCAGGAACCCCAACAGCCTCAGCATCTTTTGCCTGCAAAAGTTGAGAGTTACAGTTGAGTACATTACAGAACGCCACAAGCAGCTCAACATGGGCGGATGAAAAGATCAGAAGAATATAGCATGCAGTCTACCATGGGTGGAGCTGAAGCAGCAGCGGGCAGTTGGTAGTCTGGGGCTGGCATAATGATGACCGACATATCAACTATTGTTGCACCCTATGCCACCACAAAGAAGTGACAACAGTACTTAGAAGAGAAAAATCAAGTGGAAAACGCATCATAACTTGTCCTAATTCTTAGTGCATCCAAGTTGAAGTATACATCTATATCGTCCCGCATAAAGAATGAAAAAAATTGCCATGTTGCAATTTGATGGTTAGAAGGATATTAGCAAGATTGGTGGTACCAATGAAAATAATGACCTGCTTTATATTTTCTAATGCATCTAAGAAAGAGATTTAAACAATCTGCCCATCATTTTTTTGACCAAATAATATCACCTCAATCACAAAAGTAATATGCATGCCAGACACTCGTTATCATATACATGAAGTCAAGGTTGAGATCAAATCAGCTATGACACACAGACATACATATGCTAATATACACTAAGAGATTTATTTTATAAAAAAAAAAAACAAACAAACAAACAAATAAACTATGCATGAGTCTTTGCAAACAGAAGAAACATTTGACTTCTTTCATCCACCAACAAAATGGCTACAAACGGGCAAATCATAAGGGATTCATTGCACCAAACAAAAGGCAATGAGAAGTGAATAAGAGACAAAAACTATGCAATGAGAAGTGAGTAAGAGACAAAAACTGTGTTACATATACTGAGGTGAATATAGCTAATGCATCACAGGATTCATAGCTAATGCATCCCAGAATTTATTTTCATTTCTCCACAAAGAAAAAACCTACAGACAGGCAAATGGTAAGGAATTCATCACATCAAACATGAAACCATGAGAACGCACTGAAAGAAGAAGTGCAGTCTCTGCTCCCCGTGGTTCTTTAAAGGTGACATATGCAACCTGAGTCTGCTCATCACCACCGTAAAAGGGATAGCAATATTAAATTGAAAGAAAATGGTGAAAATAAAACTACGATAGGAAGTGCAAAAACCGACCTTTTCATTTCAACATATTCAATGTCACCAGAAAAGGAAAAGAATTCCTTGATATCTTGCTCAGATGCACGTCGGGAAACATTGCTGACCTTTACCATCCTTACCTGCAAAAATGTTAAAAAAATGAACTGGGATCGGAAAATTTTCTTCATAATGGATATAGATGTATAATAAAACAACTTTGTAGCAGCAAAGCTGCAAAAGTCTAGTTTTAGATTTCTTAAAAGTCAGAACAATGGTTGAATAAAAATATAATACTAAGACAGATAAATCTTACATATGCAGGAGTCAACATTCATTCATGAGTATTTGAACAAGGATCTAAAATAATATGTAGCAATAAAGACATATTTTTCAGCATTCAGCCAGTCACACCATTTATCTATACAAGATGCTGTTTGGTTGTCAGGTTTTACTAGAGAGGTATACAAAACTAAAATGGATGAATTTTACAAAAATTCATCTCATTACTTTCCATAAAACTGGTTTGGTAAAAAGTGGCATGTCATAGATCCTGAAAAATAAGTTTTATGAAAAATAAGTCTCCCCCTGTTTCCACAAACCCGCTTTACAGGAAACCAGATATTATGACCATCTGCTTTAAGACCGCAAAGAAAATCTGAAGCCCCAAAAGGAAGACTAATACAAATGGTGGTTGGCAATCCCTAGACACTCTCAACAGCATGGTCATTTATTCCAATGCGAAGTCAAAATTCTGATAAAGCCATGTCTGGGTAAACAAAAAAAGGGACACACTTTGTGCACCGTGCGTGGTGCAGCCCATGCACACAGCGCGCGGTGATTGATGCATGCATGGGGCTGGAAGATTTTTTTTTTTTTTTTTGCCGCGCTCCAGCCGCGCCAATCACTGCATGTGGTGCAATAAGAATTTCCAAACAAAAAAAACTGCCTGCAGAGTTTCGTATTAACCACATTGCAGAGACACATGGCAACTTTTATAAGATGACCGTCAGACTTCCAAAACAGAAGATGCCATGATATTAATATACTGGATAACTACTTCACACAACTAGATGACAGAGGATGCTACAACAAACATTTCCAGGGGAAAACAAGAGTGGTGGTTTTGTGAAATAAAGTGACAGGACTGATTAATGTGGTCTGTGCACAACCAAGCTAGAACCTGTATCAAAGAAGATGTGTTTGGACTTAGATGCACTGAAGTAGTAAATTGAAAAAACAGGAATTACAAACGCAAGCTCATATTTCTGCAATAAGTTAGGTTGTGATTTAATGGAAACAAAATACCAGATTGAAATTCAACCTTCCAAACGATTGTGCTGACAGATTCATCATGTACCAGTTGACGCAATCAATTTTGTTCCCTACTGTCTTACACCTTTTTCTACCTACTTCTCATACTTTCCTCCATCCAAGATTTTAAATCCCATAGGATTCAGCCATCCCAGTTTTTCCATGAAATGGGGTGCGCCACCATCCTGCCCATTCCTGACACTTGAGATAGGGGATATCTCAAGATGTCATGATTGGGACATTGGGACGCTGGCGGGACAGCTCTATCCCGACACATGGGATGGTACCCCATCCTAGTATCCCGTAGGACATCTCTCTAGGACCTGAATCCTTGCTTCCATCATTAGAAGGTTAGAAGTACAGAAACAAATGGTTTAGTAACTAAAGGGGGGAACCCAAATATAGTTCATAACATCCAAGAAATTTATCTGTTGGAGTCGTCTGACTATAGATGGGATGGATCATTTTCTACTTCATGACAACCTTAGGAAGGCAGGGTTCTCAACCAAATATCACTAGAGGTGGAAAAAATCCATAAATTAAACATTACATCATCTTCCTATGATATGATAATGCCAAGAGAGATTGACTCTGATATGATATGATATGATAATGCCTATAATATGATATGAAAATCCCTTGGTTTTTCTTACTCTAATCAACATTTGCTCTAGGATTTGTAGATCATCATCAACAATGTGAATTCCAACTTATATATGGCCTGTTTCTGTTTCTTTTTCTGAAAATTTCAACATCAAACATATAACATAATGATTAATTCACTGTAATTTGTCCTCAAATAATCCAATAAATCTAAGAAACTAAGGTAGAGTGCAATTTCTGAAGACGTTCCACAATTCAGCCATTGCAATTTCCAGGTTTAGAGAGTAACAAGCTGCAAAATATGAGTTTCGCTCCAAATGAATTTTGGGAGTATCTCGCCAATGGGAAATATGTCATGCTTGGCTAAGTAGGGCTCCCACCAAAAACTCACACAGATGCATGCATATATGTGTAAGCATGTACAAGCCTGAGTGGTTATGCATACAAGCATGCATAAATAAAGAAAGAGATAGATAATTCATTCGGTGGTGATTCTATATTCAATTTTTCTTTCTAAAACCTCAACATGCCACCTAGCTGACATTAAACTGGCACATCTGTAATAGTTTCCTCAACAACACAACCTTCCAAATGGAGTGTATCGACCACCCTAAATCCTCCAAAGTCGGTACTATTTAGAACCTTACAAAAGAATGTATCATTTTCATGCTCATATATTTTAAGCCACTGGTTCAGAAGAAACTTGTCAAGTAAATCATTCGTTGGATTAAGGCTACAAAAAACCTCCATTGTCTGCCATCTTTTACTATTGACCCACATGGTACTTCAATTGCATGTTTTGAAATTTAGTTGTGCCTGATAGGGATTATCTTCTTTTTCCCTCCCGTCTCTCCAGATGAGACATCAGAGAGTCTTAGGATTGCAATCCCTTGCATAATCGAATTGGAAGGCACCTCGTACCCTTCTCGATTCAACAACTTTTCCATTCTATTTTACAGTGAGATTCTAAGAGTTTTATAACATGTCTAGAACTTCTCTTTTCTACTAACTTATATTTAATTGGAATCTGAAGCTAAAAATTTGAAATGAGATTTTGTTACTGTATTAGATATTATGCTTGCAGTAGCCCAATTAGAGTACAAGTGTATTTGACTTGCAGAATTCAGCTCTTCTGGTAAAATATACATGCCCTAATTGGTAATGAAAGAAATAATGTTATTATGGTGATTTGGAACTTTGTTTAGCTACTTAAATATTTAAGTATAGATAAGTTATAGTCATGCTCTGAATGATCCTGATTTCGTGAGAAAATTATGGAGTAAATTCATGTCCCATTTATATTTTCTAATGTTGTCTATAACTTATAAATCTACTGGTCCACAAATTCTGAAGTTTTTCAAAAATTAAGAAGTCTAAAACTCTGGAATATATTCAATGTTTTACAGACTTTCTTTATCTTCAAATCTTGTGCTTTGATTCAATTTTCAACAACAGCAACATTACCTTCCCGTAATGCATACCACTTAGAAGGCCCGAACATGAATAGCCATCATATGGCATGTCTTGTCCATGGAAATAACCATGACCTCAGGGATTATGTGTCACCCAACGAAAAGAACCAGTCCACGGGCTAAATGTTTCAAAGACCATGTTCATTACCATATAGCCTTTCTTATCAATAAAGATGACAAGGACAAAAATATATTAGGGTGACTTGCTCATGTGAAACAAAGGCTTTCTTATCTATTTGCCGAGGCAAGAACTTCTGCCCTTTACAGATTAAACAAATCATGTTTTTTTAACTTATTATATAGTAGTCTTACCCACAATATGGTATTAAATTTATCAAAAAGAAATTAAATCCTCTGATCATACATTAGAGCCAATAACACATGTTTATATTTGGAAAATCTAAGGCAATCACTTGTAGTTCTAATGTTTAGCATATCAAGCAAGTACAAGGCCATGTTAGAACATGTGGTCTAGCAAAACATTTCGTTCAAAGATGGATTCCATGAGTCAAAACACATTGCTAATAGCTGTTAGACTAGTTGGTTGGCACCCAACAATCCCGGATTGAATTCGGAGGCAAAAAACCAATGCATTGCTTAAAGAGAGAGAGAGAGAACACATGAATCTAGGTAGCAACCCAAATAAACATTTCCTTTACGCCAATTTATGAAAGCCTATTTTGTCAACAAAAAATGAAATCTACTTGATCCTGAGAGCCCCCCCCCCTCCGCTCCCCCACAACCAAAAAAAGAAAAAAAAAGAGAATTACATCACTCACTTAGATGCATCGATGCAATATGCTATATCTATCAACATCATTGATGAAATTAACCATAAGGACATTTCTGATCCAAAATGACACAGATCTTCCTAAATTGACGCCTTGGTATACGCTTTCAACTTCATACATCAAGCCAAAACAAATAAGTACACAAACTCTATGCCACAAAACCTATTGTTAGTCAAATTCATTATACGTTCCACTTATAATAATACTTTGGTTAAACAAGCCACAAAGAAGTGATCTACCAATAGATATGCACCTCAACAACCAGATATAATATGCATAGTGCAACTGCATGAACATGCTTGAGCAAGCTGGACAATGAATATTCATGGATGGTCACTCAATATGTTTTCCGTTATAAATGCACCAAAGGAGAATCAGTCCAAATGTGATATGCTAGATAATAAAAGAGTAGTTTGTGCCTTAAGTTTGCTACAAAACATGGCTAACCAACAGTATGTCTCCTGGTCTCTGTATCAAGAAAATCTTGAAGAGTTAATAAGAGCAAGCCCATTCCTGACTTCACATAATCAGACACGTGGACATAAGTATGAGACTAAAGTAACAAGTGTGACTTTAACAAATCCAGTACCCAAAAATATATTCCTAAAGGAAAAAGAAATAAATAGATAAGCAATCATGTGCAGGAAGCATGGTTCATCATACCAGTGTATGCTAGTCTATGCGTGTGGCTCATACCGTCCCATACCGGGCATACCATACTATACAAGTACCGAACTGATACCAACCCTCGTACCAATACTCTACAAGCATGGTACCAAGATTACGAGCCTTGGCAAGAAGATTTCACAGAAAGAAGAAATTTGATGCACTTAGATGGAAGAAGAACCAATAATTATGGAACATTTGCAGGTGGAAGAGGGCAAAATAAAAAGCACCTAGATTGCTGATCCATCATTGTACGTTAACCAAGTCATGGCATGCTTGAATTTTAAGATGAGCGAACTCGTACAAATGGCCACACCCATACCTATGCTCTGCTAACTGGAACTGTAACTACTTCCAACACAATCCATGTCTTAAACATAACAAACCACTCAGAGGCGCACGGAGATCGCACGCTTCAGTCACTACAAGAATTCCAGATTCTTGTCTCTTGAACGCCTAATTACCTTTAAATCCTCAATAAATCTGAGGCAACCCCCAAGAATTTCAGAACGACACGATTCAAACAAATCCAACAGCCATTTATATTTTCACAAGTCAAACAGATTCCTATACCGAATAATCACAACAGAAACCGACCACTTCCTCTTAAAAAAAAACACAAATCAAACAATGCCAATAAGGAAGACCAAACAACAGAATCCAAAACACTACAAATATCCTTTCCTAACCGAAAGAGATCCGAAATCAAGGCGAGAGAACTTGTGCTCACCGACATGGCTACTCACTCATTCGGAAACCCTGGAGGAAAAGAGAACACCAGGAGTCTGGAGAGAAGACTCCTGTATGGATCGTGCTCGTGGATGATGGAGTCGAGGAGGCATTTATACGTCGGTTCTCTCGGGGCATTTATTGGTCGGTTCTCTCTGGGGCGTGAGACACGTGGCAGCGGGCCGCCTTAGATCCGTTTGAACCGCTTTCTAACTGCCGTCAGATACCGCCAACTTTTTTTTTTTCTGTCCCATTTCCGATATTACTTGTCCGGTTCCTCCGGTGGGTAACCATGAAATGGGAACTTGGTTTGTTTACTGGTTTGACGAAGCTCGAACGAATCCCGGCCCGAGAAGCCCGACGTTAGGGTTTGGTTTGTTTTAGGTCGAGTTAGGATCCTACATATTATGGAATCAGACTGATATGGCTTCGAACTGTTTAGAATCAACTATCCATCTACTTTGATGGATCGTTTGAGCGAAACAACACGATATTTTGCTCATGATTAACCGTAGGTCGGCCTAAACTGTTGATCTACTCCGATGAATCATCTGAGCGGAATAACGCGACATTTTACCCATGATTAACTGTAGATCGACTTAAGCCGACCTACAATTTCAGCCGACCTACTAAAGATCGCCTTCCAATAAAATGAAGTAGACCTTCATACCTCGTCCTCGTCAGACTTAGGTCAACTGCCGAGCTACGTGAAGAGGCTCATAGCTCGTCAACGACCGACCTACAACTATCTCTGTAGAAACTGCGTCCCCTCCAAATCGAAAAACTCAGATAAAGAGAAATCTTTCGCAATCCTGTCTCCTAAGAAAGAAAAAAATCTTCCGAATCAATCCAGGACGACTAACTCGGAAAGCCATAAGAGTCTGAAATGGATACGATTCCAACTCCTTTTCTATAAATAAAGGAGCTCCGGGACCCTCCAGATATGCCATTCAATTCGATGATTTCTTTCCTTTTTGTTCTTCAATCTCCTAACTTAAGCGTCGGAGGATCTTCACCGAAAAATACTCCGATGGAGATTTTATTGCAGGTGAATGGATGAAGCTCTAGCGAAGTTCATCCTCGATCTCATAATCTTTGACGGTCGAGCTCCTCCATCCTCGTCAGCCGATCTCAAGTCGGGAGATTCAGGAGCAATACTACACGTGAACATTAATAACAGTGCTTGCTTCCGATGAGATGAGGTGAGAGTAGTTAAGGATAGCATCACTTTCAGATCTGAATCCTTGGCTTGATGCTTAAGCACCATGAACACTTTGCATTATTTTGACATTAGAGAAAAGATATTTTACTATATACTAGATAAATATTTTGTTATTGTTGATGAAATTACTTTTTTATTCTTAAGACCAATAAAAAAAACAAATCACCAGTTACCTACAAAATACAACATCATGAGATAATGCACCAAAATTCCATTTTGCAGGCAATGTTGGATCCACAGGACCTATTGATTTGGGCCATATATTGTGTCCCAACCAAACAAATCTTTTAGAAAAATGCTTTCTACATCACGGATGGTGTCCACAGGGAGCTACACCATCCATGGTGATTGGCGAGCATGCGGATCCGAGCAAAAATAAAAAATTATAAGATGCTGTGCATTTTTTTCGTCCAAACCTGCACACTGATCAATCATCATAGTTGATGTTTATGGAGCTACACCGCCTATGATATAAAAAATATTTCTCAAACTTCTATTAGGCCTATTAGGCCGGTCAGACCTCCAAGCTCATGGGGCCGTGTTTTGTTTAACTGAAGGCAATCTGAGTTACTCTATTAGCATATGATTTATAGTGGGAGCTGATCCGCCGTATGATTTATTTCATCTTCATATGACCAAATGATGAGACCCAAGGACCTTACTTGGCATACCAATTATGTTGATACATTTGTTGACAAAATTATTGGTTGTGTAATGTAATATCTTTTCTCCTATATCAAAAATTATGTGATTTGAAGATGCTTAGTTAATGCATTAAGTGGTCTAAAAATGAATAGTCTAAATAATGCTAAATTATATATATTTTTAATCATTTGATATATAGATTAAGAATACTCAAATCATATGATATGTAAACAGTTCAAAGATAATATATCACATCCAATGATGTGAATTATTAATATAAAATTTTTATTATTAAATATAGATATGATCCAATCAAAATAGAGATCTACTCAAGCATAGCCAAGTCCAACATATGCATATATATCAACCCAATCCCTCCCCATAATTGAAAAAACAAATAAAAAGTTATAGAAAATCAACTCTTCTTAATTATTTTAGGAAGTCATTAAAAAAAAATTGCACATATTTTCTTCCTTTATTTTGTATTCTATCTGCCAAGTTTTTGTTATTCTTTTATTACATAAAATCATATTTTTGTTTTTATTATCATAAAGAAAACTCAATCTTTCCCTAAACATAAGAAAAACTCGCAAGCAATCATAGAAAAATCAACTATTCTTAATTATTTGGAAGTCATGTAATTAAAAAAAGAAAAAGAAAAAATTTTGAGCATATTTTCTTTCTCTATTTTTTAAATTTTTTTTCAAATTCTTATTATTTTCTATTACATAAAATTTTATTTTTATTTTTATTATCATCCGACGCACTAGACTCACTTATCAAGCGGGATGGGTCGGATTTAGGCTAGGCTCAACCCTATACCATAGTGAGACCCAAGCCCGACCTGGTATACGCTATGAGCTTACCTCCTGGACCCAAGCCCGATAGCTTTGGATGGGGGAGGGGACGATAAGGCAGTTTTGAACAGGGAGGGGATGACGTGGTCTATGGCAGTGAGTGGAGAAGTGGTGAACCGGGAGGGGATGACGTGGTCTATGGCAGTGAGTGGAGAAGAAGACGATGCGGTGGTGGCGAGACGTGCAAACGAAAAACATGATGGTGGCAAGACTGTGAATAGATGACACGACCACGATGAGAGAGAGAGAGAGAGAACGAATGACGCAATGGTGGCAGAAGAGGGCCGAGGTTGTGTCAATGCAAATTTGAGTCTAACCCATTTAAAAGACGGGCTTAAATTTCTAACCCAATCTAACCTGCTAGACTAAAAAATTAAATCAGACCAATATGCAAGCCGACGATAGATAGGAGAATCGAGGCTGCTTGAATTTAGAGAGCATCCAACCCAGAGTGGGGTTCTTTTTCTAAAAGCTTGCTTAGGATCAGCTTCTGATGTGCATGCTTTTTAGAAACAGAGGTATAGAGCTTCTGGCCTCTTGTCAGGTGTGCGGGTTGGATGATGAGTCAACAGAGCATGCTATCGTGTGCTATCTAAGAATAAGATTGATTTAGAGGCGGGCAGGCGACTAGTCTAGGAAGGCGAGTAGTGGCCTATGGTAGAGTCCTTCCTAAGTATGGTCTATCAGAGTATGACTGACTGAGAGAACAACCTCCACTTGGAGGGAGGGTTAGATGGTTTATATCGTCTATCAGATATGGCTTTTCAAAAATAGCTTAGTTTTTTAAGGCAATATAGTATCTACTCGCTAGATGCTAGAGAGAGCCATTTGTTTGGCTGTGGAGTATTTCTAGTTCGACATTACTAGCCTGTCTCTTGATGCCTCTGATCCTTAGAACTTTCATGCTGCTCATGTAGCATCTCGAAGGATATTTTCATTTCTTGGGAGCCCCTTCCATCAGAATTTGTCAAGATGAACTTCAATAGCAGTGTCAGAAATGGTAGAAGTGGTGCGGGATTCATCATCCGAGACCCTGATGTCATATTGTTGGTGGCCGAAGACTCTTATCTTTTTGAGCCTTTAGCCCCGAGAGTCGAGCTTCATGCCACTTGGAAGATATTATAGATGCTAGACAGGAGCTATGGGTGAAGAGGATTTTTATTGAAGAAGATTCTTCTACCATCATTGATTGAATCCAGGACAACACGAAATAGCTTGAAGTACATCCATTCCTCCATGACATCTGATCTACTTTTCATCATTTTGTTGTGGTATCAATTCGGTATGTTTATCGAAAGACGAACAATATGATAAATTGGGTTGCATCATGTGATGGAGCACTTCGGAGACTAGATCTAGAGATGGAGTGACACATGCCCGTCGACTCTGCAGGACCTTTTGCATCTTGATTTTTATGGATTGCTCTCACATTAGAGAGGTGTGACCGCTCGATTGTATCAAAAAAAAAAAAAAAAAAAAAAAAAAACCGGCACTAGACCAGACCATCCAAAATGCGCTGGACAGGCAGTAGATTCTTCGAGCAGGCCTATTTGGCGCATCGTGCAAGCATTAATCTTGTACAACATTAAAAACCAAAGGAGAGAACAAAAGGTGGGCATCCTTTTTAAACCACACATCACGTAAAAGAAGTCTTCTGGTTCTAGACTATATATTAGGGTAGGAAAGTCCGTGATGCATGCAACTTTGCGCATGTGAGTGTTTCCCTTTTCGAGAGTTCAAATTTAGATTAAACCAGATAAAAATAAGGTAACCGTTTCCATAAATTCTCTGGTCTGCTAGCTAGATCCTCTCAAGAGACGTGGGATCGCCCTATTATTTGATCCCATCAAATTCCGGTATTCTTACAATGGAAAGAAGAGGAAGAGACGTGATGGTAATTCCAGAACTCATGGTCATGAATTATATAAGCGATAGGAAAAGTTGGAACGGGGCACTTTCATCGCAGGCCTTGCCATCGAGACAGCGCTGGAGAGAAGCACAGGGACGAAGACCGCGCAGAAAGCGGTATGTCTTTCCGCCACCTTCTCGCGACTGCCACTTTGCTCTTCTCCTATTAAAATCTCGTGCATGTCTTGCTTGCTAATGTTATGAATTAGCAGCAGTAGAGACTTGGAGGCATGTAGGTGTTTTCTTTCTCTTATTCGTGCTGAAACTTTTTTTCAACGAGAAACATAGATCTCTTGCAAGAAAGATTGTTTCTGACTAAGAGAGTGAGTGGAAGGTTTTCTACATCTTTCAACTGGGTTTTCTGAACAATCTGCAACCGCTTTTCTTCAACTTCAACTAAGAACTTTTGGGTGGATAACTTAAGAATTGATCACTTATTTTCCTCATCATGTAATATATATTGGTAAACGCCGGGAAATATATTTATAGAGAGATGATAAATCTATTCATTTTTTCTTAAAAAACAAATTAAATAGATAGAAGTTAGATGTAATATTGAAATTTTGTTCGAATTATCATGAGGAATCATATTTAGGTTTATAAATTCAGAAAAGTAAATTTTATATTTAATATTTATTGTATGAAACTCTAACTTTCTCCTTAAAGTTAACGACAATAACATATAAAGATTGACTTGGATGTAAGAACAAAATTGGAGCTTTCTTAATTATTGGATTTTATTGGATTTTGTTAATCTTCTACTATAACCCTGTCCCCCTTGTTGCGGCCAAGGACTATCCCCTCGTTGCGGCCAAGGATTGTGACGTATTGTCCGCTCTGATCGATCAGAAGGATTGAAATGATTCCAACATCATCCGTTCGAGAATTTCAACCTCACCATCCACCAAAAGGTGGAAGTCTAAAATTCGCTTTAAGTACTTCCTAATAAAGAAGAGGAGATCGCCTCGAAGATAGGGGTTTCGGAGATCGCCTCGAAGATAGGAAGATAGGGGTTGATAGGTTAATTTCTACCTAACCACAACTTCAAACAACTTCAAAGACATACCATCATTCGATATAGGTGATATAGGTGGCTTTCTCCTAGGAAATCATTCGATATAGGTGGCTTTCTCCTAGGACCTGGACTGTGAGAGGATTGAGTGAGAGGATTGAATAAGACCTGGACTGTGAGAGGATTGAATAAGACCTTCCAGTGACTCGGTATCCACCTCCATCTAACCTAACAAGTGTAAAGAATCTCTTCACTTGTTACTTTTGGTTAAATATACAAAGGCCTCGCATCAACATTACCGCATGGACCATTACCACATGAAGAGACACGGAAAGTAAAGGTCCACCATGGACCATTAAATGCTTTGCAAACTCAAGTGTGTCCCTCAAAAGAAGATGTTTCATAGGAAAGTAAAGGTCTAAGCCAAAATTTAGTTAATGTGGGACTAATGATGCCCTCCTGTCTACACCACAATATATAGCCTCCCATCAATGAAAAGTTTGTGTATGGACGAGAAGTGTCCTCCTTATTTTTACCATGGCCCTAAAGTAAAGAGAAGTCTATGTATGGACTGGAGGTGCTCTCCTGCTTATTTTTTTATCACAGACTATATACAACAGGGAGGAGCCCTACATTTGTAGGGGTGATCTCCTATCTAACATGCCGCTGTGAGATATTGTCTGTTCTGGCCTATGGACTTCATGATTTTATCCCTTGGATTTCAATTCTAAAAGCATCTCATCGGAGAGCGAAAGTAATATCTATATAAGTCAAAGTCCTTTTTGAGTCACAACTAATATAAGACTAATGATGTTCTCCCATCTACACCATAATATACAGCCTCCCAGTCATGGAGTCTGTGCACGGATGATAGGTCTGTGCACGGATGAGAGGTCTCCTTATTTTCACTACAGACTATGTATAGATGAAAGGAGCCCTATAGTTGCAGGAATGGTCTCCCATTTGGTGCGCCGTTGTAGCGGCCAAGAGCTCATGGCTGGGCACGTAAGCTATTGTGGCCTCACGGTTTTGTCCCTTGGATTTCAATATAAAAAGCCTATCTAACGCGCCATTGTAGCGGCCAAGAGCTCATGACCGGGCACGTGAGCTATTGTGGCTTCACGATTTTGTCCTTTGAATTTCAATCTAAAAGATACCTCATGAAGTAGTCAAGATAAGTCAAAACTCTTCTTAATTTATAACTAATATGGGACTAATGATGCCCTCCCACCTATAATATAGCATCCATAAAATGTCATATAATATTAACCATTTTCTGTGAATAATTAAGAACTCAGGGATCTTAATTATTTTTTAATAAAATATTTTCACTAAGAAATAGAAGTGATTACTCTCCTATAATTTTTTTTTTTTTTTTCAACCTTCTTCTCTTGATCTTCAAGATCAAAGTTATTAAAAGATGATTTATTCTGACTTTCATTGTGCACGATGCATGCTTCAAAAATGATATGTTTCCATGGTGCTGCATTCATATTGATTAACATTTTCTGATCTTTGTTTTGGTTTTAATTGTTATTTTTGGCTTAAAGATTTTGACCAGAAAGCGTGATGGAAAACGATACAATGCCCTTATGGTTGGCCATGATGTTTGCGTTTGCTGCAACATTTTTCGAAGACTGCCCCAAACATGCAAATGACAAGAAGAATGAGCTGAACTTTTATTGCATCGACTGCCTTCAATCCCTATGCACAAATTGCCATAGGCCTCACCTAAAACACAAATTAATCCAGGTCAATCCCCTTTTTTTCTATTTTAGTTGTTTCTAATTCACTAGGTAGTTTAAATACACCGTGATATGGACTTTAGATTTTTCCTATAAACTTGAACTCCTCCTCTTGGCAAGTGCCAAGAAAGAAGTCAAAAGAAAAGCTTCCTAATCAAAGAAAGAAGTCCAAAGAGTAGAGAAATAAGTATTACATTAAGGGATTCTTTGGAACCTTGTAGATGGAGCCACAATACAGCTCAAGATGCCATGCAACTAGAGCTTGATCACTTGGGCCTGCAACATGTTTATTAACAAATTTGGTTGCATAAAAGAGCCCTGAGCTGTAGGGAGCTGCAACTTGACCTGCAACTTCCAATCCATCTGCCAGTTTCTAGACTGGACCTCCCCATAGCTAGACCAGCAGCACAGGTTGACATGTAGCATGCTAAGTAGTCCGAGTCATAGAGAAGTATTAATTCTAGTTAGTTGGACTACAATGGAAGACTCGTTTTCCTTTTATATGGTTTACTTGGCTATAAAAAGGTTAATGATTCGCCCACTTGCCAATTATCCAAGTGATATCACTAATTATTCTCTAATTTATAAATCTTTATTTGAAAAAGTTAAGATGTCTCAGTAATATATTCAATCTTCTAACGCAGAGCCCTAGCATTCTCCATAGAGGTCCATAGGACTTAAACGGGGTAATACATGCAGAGAGCACCTCTAAAGTTTGGAACCGAGAAGGTATAGTCTCAAGCCACAAGTCCAGGAACTGCTTTATGGATATTTGATATAGCACACACCCTCTCTCTCTCTCTGTGTGTGTGTGTGTGTGCGCGCGCGCGCGCGCGTGTTTACAATTTTAGGTTTAATATTTTCCTCTTCTCAAAAACTTTCAGATAAGAAAATATGTTTACCGGAATGTTGTTAATGTACAAGACATGAAGAAATTTTTCAGCTGCTCCGGCATTCAGGTATGCAAATATTCTTAGAGTGCAAGCGAACTGATTTTGATGTTCAAAGCACTCTTATTGAACTAACATTAATATTTTGGAATTACGATATCGGTGCTGGCAAGTGAACAAGTACTTGCCCACCATAGCATCGGAAAGCTTGGTTCATTTTGATTTCTCACAAGCCCAAAGTCAAGTCAGTTCTCTTCATTCTTTATAGGGTTGAACCTGGGATGGTTTTGAATTTTATAATAGACACTTAACCAGGTATTCATCCACTCAAGCTTGCTGATAAATTTAGGGGTGCAAATGGGACGAGTCGGATCGGGTCCTGAGTGACTCCGATCCGATCGGATATTTTGATTGGGTCTAAATATTGGATTCAAACTCCGCTAATAAGATCGGATCGGATTCATGATCAAATTTTTTGACCCAACAAGTTATTCGAATCGGATCGGATCCATGTATAATCCAACCCCCATGTATGAAATATGGATTCGATTATGATCCGAATCGGTTCATATCTGAATTATAATTATTGACTTATGTATCAATTTTCAGACTGTCAAATAGATGCTAAATTCATTATTTATTTTTAATCCATATCTAATTCTATCTATATTTTTTTTTATTGATATTTCTAATACAGTCTATGAAGCTAAAATGGATACCAAGATCCAACTAATGAGAGTATATAAAAATTAGTACCAAGATGTTTGATATAATTTAAAAAACTAGTGATGACAACAAACAATCTTTCATCAATAAAATATTAGTTCTTTTCCGACCTATATGTTATGTAGAATCTGGATGGATTATGATAGGAGAAAGTTAGAAAGTTCTATTTTATTCATTTTTAAATTAGTATGCTTCTATTCTTTTTGTAATATTAGATGAATAAATATACTAATTCTAATTTAAATTTTGTATTAGGTTCGGATCGAATTGGATAATTTATATAAAGATCCAAATCAATCCTAAAGTCTCCACGATTGGTCAGATCATGTCGGATCAAAATTCAGTAAATTCAGACTTAATGCAGAAAATAAAATAGATATAATTTTAGAACCCGATCCGAACCGAATATGAAGTAACAGATGACATGGTTTAACTTGTTATGCGCACTTATTCTTTTATAAGTTCTGAACTATTTCTGAATCAATTGCAAAGTTCGTGAGTTATTATATAATTCCTGATTAAATCAATTTTCTGAAACTATCCAGAGAATCAGTTGGTTAGGGAGAAGTAAAGACCATTCCATGTTCTGCAAAGCCGACCTCTGCACCAATTGTAGTCCTGGTGTCTTTTTGGATGTGGCATTAGGCTCGAGTACAAACATTCCATTAGATATAGGACTTTATTAGTAGTTGAACATAGAATCAGGCTTTGCTCTTACTATTCTAAGAACTAACTTACTGCAAACAATTGAATATAGATATAAACATATATTGATGTAACTACTTTTGTGTTTCCTTTTTTAAGTCTAAAAAAATAACTCAGAATTTCTTGCCATACCACCCATCAGAAACTAATTATGCATACCAACATTTTTCTTCACCTCATCCTCTCTAAACAAAGCTTTTCTGCTGTTCCTCCGCAGACATACTCAATAAATAACAACAAAGTAGTACCTCTAACTCAACGGCAGTCTCCAAGTAAGAATCAGCCAAATATTCCCAAAAATGCTTGTTTACACTGTAAAAGAAGCTTGCCAGAGCCCTTCCACTATTGCTGCCTAGAATGCAAGGTAGTTTTCTGTTCTCACCAACAATCTCGGATCATAATCATTTTCCTTTTCCTTTACTCAATTTCTACTTTTAGAAACTGCAGCACCTGCATGAGGCAACGACCAAGAAACTGCTTTTATACGCACCTCTTCCATTTTGATATATGTAATGCCTCTGAATTCCCTCTCTTCTTTCTATTGGTGGAAAAAAGAGCAGCAGCTTACTCTTTAAATATATACCTGGAGTTCATCTTCCATGACATTGAAAGGTGGGGAAAAGCACATCACCAATTGATGGGATCACACCCATCCATCAAAATTCCCTACTTTTATATCAATAAGTTCATTGCCCATGCTCATGAATTTATAAGAACCACCAATGATATAAAGAAATTAGCAACAAAAATCCACTTTAAATTTATTTTGTAAAAACACATCAATTCTTTTTCTTTTTTCTTTTTTCTTTTCTTTTTTTTTTTTGCAGAAACCATCTACCTTGGATTTACTGAACCATTATATCTCTGCTCTCTTGACCATCATGACAACATTTGTTTTTGGATGTGCATGACACCATTTGTTTTTGGATGTGCATCAGCCAATGTTATGTGTACAACTGTGCAACGAATGTGTTAACCGCATGCATTCATTTGATGGCACGAGCACGATGGTTCCATTAAAGTCCAAATGGACCATTTCTACAAAATGATGATGGTTGGTGGTGGTGGTGGTAAAAGTGGCCCATCTATAATATATTAAGAAAAGAAGCACTTTAGTCTTGGAGCATTTATCACTGGATTCTATTTGTCTTCTCCTTGAAAATAAAAAGATCCTCCATTAAATCCAAAAGACCCTCAATTCAAATATTCAATAGATGGTAAGTGTTGGTGCAGAAACTGATCATCATCGGACCCAGCTGGAGTAGAGGTGGACGAGGTCACTATCGGAGATCTGCAAAATAAATCTGTTGGTACAGAATCTGATCATCGCCGAATCTAACTAGAGTGGAGGTGGACGAGGTCGCCGCCGGAGATCTACAAAACGAAGTCCCGTCTGGAGCTGGTAGGAGATGGCTCCGGCAGGATCCTCCGACGATTAAGTCAGCTCTGGCCAACAGATATGGAGTACTCTGGAACGAATTCGGCAGAGTTTAGAGAAGAAGAGGAGAGCTTAGAGCTTAGAGTTAGCATATCTAGAGGGTCCTTTTTATAGGCAGAGCTTGATTGATGGTGACGGCCATACTGCCTGGTAGCGGACCGTCGGGACTGCATGGAGTTTGGTACGGAGAGAGTGGTGTCGTCAGTAGTGGTGGCCATATCGTCCGATTGCGGACCGCATGAGATTTGTTATGGAGGAAAATATGCCGCCAGACTGATAGTGACGGCCATACTGCCGGGGTCCGACAGCCGTAGCTCGAGGAAGCAGACGTTGGTTGGCGGACTCGGGCATATGCCAATTTCAAAGAAGTTCGAACTCCTGGAGGAGTTCAGTCAAAGGGGAGACTCGAAAGGAGTTCGACTCCTATGGGAGTCCGACTGAAGCTTGGCTGCTGAAGAGTTCGGCCGAAAGGGGAGCTCGAAAGGAGTTCGGCTCCCGTAGACATCTGATTGGAGGAGTGCGGAGGGAGTTGGGCTCTCATGGGAGTCCGACCGAAGCTTGGCTGCTGAGGAGTTCGGCTAAGGCACGACCGTTGAGAGTCTGAAGGAGCTCGGCCGCTGAGGCTCTTCCGTGGCTACTAGTTGCGTTAAGCTGAGCATCGAACTGGACTTTGGTAGGAGCGAAGTTTATCCCCAACAATAGTCCCCCCACTTCTGAGTTCGAAACTCGAAGGAAGGGAGTGCAGAAAAGGTAACTGCCGAAGTCCTCTTCTGAGCTCCGTGCTGGTTCAGGTTGAAGTTCGAGGGAGGTCTCATCTCCAGCCAAAGTTGATATTGAAGTTGAAGCTCGAGGAAGATCTCATCTCCAACCGAGGTTGAAGTAGATATCGTCTCCTACGGTCGAGGTCGGAGGTTGAGCTCCTCGAAGGCGATATTGTCTCTAGCAGTCGAGGCTGATTCAGGAGAGATCTCCTCTCCTGCAGTCGAGGTTGATGCGGACGCTCGAGGGAGATTTTGTCTCTTACGGTCAAGGTTGGCTTGGTCGCTCGAAAGAGATCTCATCTCTAGCTGAGGTTGTCGTCGTTGCTCGGGAGAGATCTTATCTCTGATCGAGGTTGACTCGGGCGTTCGAGGGAGATCTCATCTCCTATAGCCGAGGTCGATGCAGACGCTCGATAAAGATCTTATCTCCTGCAGACTTCGAAGCTCAGACTTAGACTTTGCTCGCATTAGGATGAGGTTCTCCTTCTGTTTCTAACGGACTATGAGGGCACATACGGACCGCTGTCAGAGCCTCTCTCCCCATCTCGTCTAAGGTGAACGAGGCTTTCGACTTTGCTCGCATTAGGATAAGGTTCTCCTCCTGTTCCTAGCAAGCGGTGGGGCACATACGGACCATTGTCCGTGCCTCTCCCTCCATCTCGTCTAAGGTGAACGAGGCCTTCGACTTTGCTCGCATTAGGACGAGGTTCTCTTCCTATTCCTAGCGGACTGTGGGGGCACATACGGACCATCGTCCGTGCCTCTCCCCCATCTCGTCTAAGGTGAACGAGGCCTTCGACTTTGCTCATATTTGGACAAGGTTCTCCTCCTGTTCCTAATGGACTGTGGGGGCACCTTCGGATCGTCGTCCGTGCCTCTTCCTCCATCTCATCTAAGGTGAACGAGGCCTTCGACTTTGCTCACGTTAGAACAAGATTCTCCTCCTATTCCTAACGGACTGTGGGGGCACATACGGACCGTCATCCATGCCTCTCTTTCCATCTCATCTAAGGTGAACGAGGCCTTCAACTTTTCTCACATTAGGACAAGATCCTCCTCCTGTTCCTAACGGGCCACTTTCGCTCGTTTCTTTCCTATCATCACGTAATTCTTGCACCAGAAAATAATAATGCTGAACGAAGGAGTTTTATTAAAGAAAGTATACTAATAATATATCCTCAGGTTTTTTGAGTTCCAAGGTCGGAGAAGCACTATTCCTCCGAGTTCCTTCAGGCGATAAGTTCTGGGCCGGACGACCTCCACCACTTTATATGAACCTTTCCAATTTAGGGCGAGCTTTTCTTGGCTCTGAGGTTGAGAGACGGCGACTCACCAAAGCACTAGGTCCCCCATTCTAAACGTCTTACCTCTAACTCTGGAGTTATAGTACTGGGCCACCTTCCATTTATAGACTGCCATCCGGATGCGGGCTTCCTTCCTTTTTTCTTCCAACAGATCAAGGTTAACTCTGAGGTCTTGAGGGTTGAGCTGCTCATTGAAGCCCACGACTCGTGCAGACGGGAGCTGAAGTTCGATCGGGATAATTGCCTCCGTGCCAAAGGCCAAGGCAAAGGATGTTTTTTCGATCGGCACCCTTTGTATAGTTCGGTATGTCCAAAGGACGTGGTAGAGTTCGTCCACCCATATCTTCTTTGTCCTATCGAGCCTTATCTTGATGCCTTGCAGCAGGATCCGATTGATCACCTCAGCCTCCCCATTGGCCTGCGGGTGAGCCACCGATGTGAAGCGGTGGAAGATGTTTAGTCCTTCACAGAACTCAGCGAATCTTGCCCCAGCGAATTGTCGCCCATTGTTGGTTATAAGGGTTCGGAGCAGACCAAACCGACAGACTAGTGACTTTCAGACAAAGTCCTGCACCTTGGCCTCAGTAATCTTCGCTAATGGTTCGACTTCGATCCACTTAGTGAAATAGTCGATCGTGATCAGGAGGAACTTCTATTGCCCGGACGCCATCGAGAAGGGGCCGAGTATATCCATTCTCCACTGCGCAAATGGTCAAGGTACGCTTAGCAGAACAAGCTCGGATGCTGGCTACCTTTGCACGCTGGCGTTCTTCTGACATCAGTCGCACTTCTTCACATACTCCATGAAATCATGAAACAAGGTCGGTCAGTAGTACCCCTGCCAAAATAGTCTTTGCGATAGGGACCTGGCTCCTACGTGACTTTCGTAGAGTCCTTCATGCACCTCTCATAGTGCGAGGTTGGTCTCTGAAGGTCGGAGATATCTCAGCAGTGGAAGAAAGTATGACCTCTTATACAACCTGCTTTTATATAAAACGTAGCAGGAGGCCTAATTCCTGAGCTTCGAAGCTTCTTTTGGGTTGTGAGAAAGGACCCCCTCCTTAAGGTAGGCGACCAACGGATCGATCCAGCTTAGCTCAAATTCTGTCTGTAGGATGATCTGAGATTTTTCTGTGGTTGGACACTTCAAAGTCTTCAAAAATACTTCTTTGGGCAGTTCGGTCGGAGCTGAAGTGGCCAACTTGGAGAGAAGATCGACTCTTGCATTTTTCGCCCTCGAAATATGTTGAATGTCGAAACTATCGAAGGCTGGAGTCAAATTCCTCACTTTTCCAAGGTATCTCATCATGTTTTCCTCCCACGCTTCATAGCTACCGTTAACTTGGTCGACCACCAGCTAGAAATCGCTGTAGACTTGAAGTCGATCTATTTTTAATTTCCTTGTTATCTTTAATCCGACAATCAGCGCTTCATATTTGGCCCCATTGTTGATCGCGGAGAACTCGAAGCATAGCGCATACTCGGCGATGACTCCCTCGGGGCTGACCAAGACCAGCCCCACACCAGCTCCAACGGAGTCGGACGAACCATCCACGTGCAGAGCCCAGGAGCCTTCGAGGAGGTCGACGCTTTTCTTGGGGAGGTTTGGCTGCGATAGCTTGGCTTTGTCCAAGCTCGATCTCGCTTTGGTGCCGGTCTCGCTTTATTCAAACTCGGCTTCGACTGGAATGGTGCATTCTAGCACAAAATCCGTCAGTATCTGGGCCTTGATCGATGGCCTGGGCCAATAGTTGATGTCTAACTCTGTGAGCTCGATTGTCCATTTTGTGATTCTTCCAAAAGCGTCCGTTCGGTGAAGAATTGCTTTTATTGGTTGGTCCATGAGGACCGTTACGGTGTACTCCTAAAAATAAGATCGGAGCCTCCTGATAGTAATTAAAAGAGAGTAAGTTAATTTTTCTAACCTAGAGTATCTGATCTCCGTATTCCTCAGGACCCGGCTCACGTAGTAGACCGGTTCCTGCGTCTTCACTTCTTTCTTGATTAGGACTACCGTCAGGGCCACCGAGGAGACAGCTAAATACAGGAACAATTCTTCTTCGGATTCGGACTTTGTCAGCAGTGGGGGTAAGTCGAGGTAGGTTTTAAGCTCTTCAAATGTCTGTTGGCACTTCGTCGTCCAGCAGAAATCTTTTGGTCATATGAGAAGTTAGAAGGGCACGCATCGTTCGGCCGACCTTGAGACGAAGCGATTTAGGAACGCCACCTTTTCGGTCAGGCGCTGAACTTTCTTGATTATCTTCGGAGTGGTCATCTTTTGAATGGCTCAGATTTTCTCGGAGTTTGCTTCAATTCCGCATCTCGACACCATGAACCCTAGAAATTTCTCAGAGGTCACGCCAAAGGCGCACTTGGTCAGATTCAGCTTCATCTTGTGCTTCATGAGCGCACCGAAGATCTCTTTAAGATCGACGAGGTGGTCTGTTGAAGCTCGACTTTTGACGAGTATATCATCCACGTACACCTCCATGTTACGATCGATCTGCTTCTTGAAGATCTATTGACCAAATGCTGATATGTTGCTCCTACATTTTTGAGTCCAAAAGGCATGACTCTGTAACAATAAAGACCACGGTCAGTAATGAAGGTGGTCCTCTCTTCATCCTCGGGCACCATCCGTATCTGATTATAACCAGAAAAGACGTCCATGAAGGTGAGGAGCTCATGGCCCGAGGTCGCGTCCACCAGTTGATCGATCCTGGGTAAGGGGTAGCTATCTTTTGGACAGACCTTGTTCGACTTCTTGAAGTCAACGCACATCCTCCACTTGTTATTCGCCTTTTTGATGAGGACCATATTTGAGACCCAAGTCAGATAATTAACCTTCCGGATGAGTCCGACTTTAAGGAGCTTGTCTACTTCTTCGATGATTGCTTTCTGCCTCTTTGGGGCATGGTGGCGCATCTTTTCTTTTATCGATCAGTGCCTCGGATCGACGACTAGCCGATATTCCATGATCTCGGCATCAATCCCCGGCATGTCCGCTGGGTCCAGGCGAAGATGTCCATATTTCTCCTGAGGAAGGTGACGAGCTACTCCCAAACCTCGTCTGCCAAGTTGGAGCCGATCTGCACCGCGTGCTCCGAGTTTTCATCATTTAAGGGCACAGAGACGAGGTCCTCCATAGGCTCGCCCCACTCCTTAGTGAGGTCATCACGGACATCCAATCCGTCAACAAAATAAGAGTCGGATCGTTCTCCCTTATGCAGGGCAATTGAGTAGCAGTACCTTGCCAGAGCCTGATCTCTCCTGACCTCTTCGATCCCATGACTCGTCGGAGACTTTATCTTCAAATAATAGATTAACACTACCGCTTGAAGTGCATTTAGACCAGATCGACCGAGAATCGCATTATAGACGGACGGAGTCCTCACGACTAGAAAATCGACCTGTGCTTTGGCCAGTTTTGGGTGTTGTCCTATCGTCACAGCCAAAGTTATTATGCCTTCGACTGGTACGGCGTTGCCAGTGAACCCTACCAATGGAGAATTCATAAGCCCCAAACAATCATCGGATAGGGACATTTTTGAGAAGGCATCATAAAACAATACATCGGCCGAGCTTCCATTATCCACCAAAATGTGGCGTACATCGTAGTCAGCAATGTTCAAAGAATTACAACCGCGTCATTATGCGAAAATTGGATCCCCTGGCTTTCCATCTCAGTAAAGGTCATGGGTTCCACGGTTCTCTACCTCTTCACTGGTCCCTCGGATCCGCTGGCCTCTCCTTGTCGAAATCCCCCCGAGATAGTGTTGATGACGCCAAGAGGCGACCGATCTGCTTGCTGGTTTTCTCCTCTTGGCGGTAACGCCCTCAGCCGATCTTTCCGCTTTTCAGGTCGTCTCCATAGGAATCAGTCAAGTCTACCTTGCCTGACGAGCTCTTCGATCTCGTCCTGGAGTTGGATGCACTTCTCACTATCGTGACCGTGGTCACGATGATAAAGACAGAACTTGCTGAAATTGCGCTTACTGGGATGAAAATGCATTCTCTCCGATCTCTGAAGTCGTTCCTGATCTCCATCAGCATTTGGATTTTCGGGGCGTTAAGGGGGGCGTAGTTGTGAAATCGTCGTCGAAGAGAACTTGAACGCTGGGGAGAACCTTGGCGTGGGGCTTCCCTGCCTCCGAGCTCGAAGGGGAGTTCGGGCTCGCCTTTGATCAGGAGGAGTTCAGGAATGTAGCCGAGCTTCATTCCACTTTCCTTCTTCGATGGGCCTGCCTGGCCCATCGATTCGTCGCTTGCCGCTGGCTTCATCGTCCTTAGCCTCGAAGGCCTCCTCTACCCGGGCATAACTTTCAGCCCAAGCTAGCATGTCAGCAAAATTCTTGGGATACTTCTTTTTCAGGAAGAACAGCAAGTCATTCTTCTGAAGGCCGCCCTTGAGGACAGCCATGGCGACTGACTGGTCCAGGCCCGGACCTCCAATGTGGCAGTATTAAATCGAATGACATAAGCCCGGATGGGTTCTCCCTCCTACCTAATGGCCATTAAGGAATCCGAATCTCGACGCCGACGTCGACTACTGATGAAGTGGGCTGCAAACTGTTGGCTCATCTGGTCAAATGATAAGATGGTACTCGACTTAAACATCGAATACCAATTTCTGGCAGCTTCCTTAAGGGTAGAGGGGAAAGCCCGGCACAAGATGGCGTCTAGCGCACCGTGGAGCAATATTATTGTCCGAAAGGCTTCCAGATGATCGATCGGATCGGTGGTCCCATCGTAACTCTCGAGTTGCGGAAGATTGAAGTTCGGTGGGACCGATTTCTGCATAATTTTCTGCAAAAAGGGAGGGTCAGTACAAATGTCATTACCACATGAGGAAGGAGTGTGATGAAGTTCCTCGATTCGCCGGCTCATTTCTAAGAGCCTTTGATCCAAGAGATCTTCACGGTCTTTGATCTTCAAGATTTTCTGGTAGAATAGATGTGAAGCTTCACCCTGAGTCGAGCCATGGTCCGAGCAGAGGCTTTCCCTCCTTTGCCTCCCCTTCCAGGGATCGGAGGTTGAGTAGCCCAAGTCGGCCGTTCCTGGACCGGACCATACAGCTCTGGAGAGTCCCGCATTGGTTGAGCTGGTGCCGGGGCCTGCCGGTGCATGGCCTGCACCGCCTCCGTGAGGCCACGAACCTGCTGGACGAGCAGGTTGAACTGCTCCGCATCTACTGCAGCCACAGATGGAACCTGGGCCGCCCGGGCTGGAGCGGGAGCGGACGGATCTGAACGGGATTGGGCCACTGAGGCCGTCGATCGTCGGATCGAAGCTCTCCTGGGGGATATTTTTTCTCGAAAAAGAACTCTAGAGAGGAAGAAGGAAGATCTCTAGAGAGAGATCGTTGTCGAGCACTCCTTTAAGAACAAAGGAGCCTCAAGAACACCTCAAGAACCGAGGCGGCCTTTTCTCTAGTGCCAATCTGTTGGTGCAGAAACTGATCGTTGTCGGACCGAGCTGGAGTGAAGGTGGACGAGGTCGCTGTCGGAGACCTGCAAGATAAAGTCCCATCCGGAGTCGATGGGAGTGGCTCCGGCAGGACCCTCCGACGATCAAGTCAGCTCTGACCAATAGAAATGGAGTGCTCGAAAATGAGTTTCGCAGAGCTTAGGAAAGAAGAGGAGAGCTTAGAGCTAGCGTATCTGAAATGTCCTTTTCATAGGCGGAGCTTGATGGTGACAGCTGCAGCTGTCTGATGGTGGGCCGCTCGATGCTGCACCAGATTTGATGCAGAGAGGATGGTATCGTCAGGCCAATAATAACAGCCATACCATCTGATAGTGGTGGGCTGCTCGAGGATTGACGGAGTCAGTTACGGAGGAGGGCACCATCTGTAGCATCGCCTGTGGCAAACTGATGGTGACCGTTCGATCAGATTTAATGACCGTAGCTCTGAGAAAGTTCGATTGATGGACCTCGGCATATATCGATTTCAGAGGAGTTCGATCGAAGGGAAGCTCGGAAGGAGTTCGATCGGAGGAGTGCGGAGGAAGTTCGGCTCTCGTAGGCATCTGGCTGGAAGAGCGCGGAGGAAGTTCGGCTTTCGCGGGAGTCTGACTGAAGCTCGGTCGCTGGAGAGTTCAGCCAGTTGAAGGAGTTCGGCAAAAGTCCGACCGCTGGAAGTCTGAAGGAGCTTGGCCGCCGAGGAGTTCGGCCGACTGAAGGAGTTCGGCTAAGGCCCGACCACTGGAAGTTCGAAGGAGCTCGGTCACTGAGAGTCTGAAGGAGCTCGACCACTGAGTTCGACCGACTGAAGGAGTTCGGCTAAGACCCATCCGCTGAAGCTCTTCCGTGACTATCGGTTGCGTTAAACTGAGCATCGAACTGAACTTCGATAGATGCAAGATTTATCCCCATAGGAAAGTTAAATGTGATTTTAGACATGATCCTTTTATCTCCATCTATCTTTCCAGCACACCCACCTACTCAGATTTTGGTTGGATACTTGGATCTCCCCTTCCAAATCTGCACCCACCATCACCTCACATTTGCGGATCCCCAAATATCTCCTTCTCCCCTCCCCCATATACCCATCAGCCGAGCCTCTATTATCTCTCCATCCATCCCATTATGCTACCCCCACCAACCCAACAACCACCAAAAAAAAAGAAAAAATCTATCAATTTTTTCCCCAAGATTTCAATGATTTTAATAAATAAAAATTTAAGTCATAACTTACTCTATTATTATATAACTTTATTTTTATTATTATTTTAATTTACTCTCTATTTTTTTCACATAGAATCTTACATATATAATAATTTCATTTTATTTTTATGTAATATAATATAATAATAGATGATAGTTCTCCAACACCTCCCCTTCCCCCCTTCCTAAATGTGCATTGCATGAGTCATTTTGCCAGTTTTGCAAATATGAAAATAAAGTAATTTTTCTTCAAAATCCCAAAAATTAAAAGTCTAAGTGCTTATATCAAATTTGATACATCCCTTCCCATAAAATCAGTCAACAACAAAATTCTTGTAATTTCATTACAAAGATAAACAGATTGAACTAACAAAATCTTCCCTTTAAAAATTTGATAATGATGCTTGATTTGAACATACAAAGTCCTAACAGGAAAAATCCTTTTTGCAAATATAAACACATAGTCATTGATAAGTTTCTAGTATAGTCATTGAGGAGTCAATAGGAAGAATAATATATACCAACTCCAGAAAACTAGTACTTGTTAATTATACTACTTATAGTTTGAAAAGCTTAAATTAGAAATGCTTCAACTATAAAAGGGACTTGAGTCAATTCTTGCCTCTATGCCTAAACAAAATTGGACCATAAGCAAGCATCGTCGTGTAGTATAATTTTGTACCATTTGACTGTATGTTAAATTATGATATTAAATGGACAGATCTTCTATAAAAAGAGTCAACTTCATAAGATCCTTTGCCATCATTTCTGCAATGATCTTATTCCCCCATATGCAAGTTAGAGTAACAATTACACTAGTAATCTAAAAGAGCTATTGGAGAGGAAAAAGGAGAAAGAAGGGATAAGGGGGAATTGAAGATCTCATCTTAGCTATCTGATCAGTTTAGTTGGTAACTATATCTTATTCATATATTTTTTACCATGGCTATGACCCTATTTCAATCTTCACAATCATATTAGAACTGGCAGGTGCTTTCTCATTCCAAACTCATTTGAATAATGAACTTGATTAGCACATTTTATAAATTGATTTAACATTTTTTTCTATATTTCCTTAATATTATTTTTTAAATTTTATTATGTAGGCTTTTGTTATCCATGGCAAGGGACGTCAAACAGAAGAAATTGGAGAGCTTACATCCGCTCCATCTTCATCACCTCTTAATGATGATGACGATAATTATGCCAATACTAATAATGATGGTGACGACAATGGTGATCCTAGAGCTGGCGACAATGGTGATCTAGATGCTGGTGATGATGGTGATCATGTGGAATTGCCAATTCTAGTATCGGGGAGGAAGCATGCAAGAAAACAAAAGGCGCCTTCTAGATCACCATTTTTCTAAGATCACTTAATTTCTGCGATCAACATCATGATGTCACTACCATTATATTGGAGGGATCAATGTTATATGGTGCCTGCAGTACAACTGGCACATAAAGGCAACATCTGGTCTTTGGCAATGGTTTTTCTATGGGACAAACAATTCGAGGAGGCTGAAGTTCCCAACTTACTAAGCTACAAGGTCTTTAGCAATTGTACCAAACGACCTAGGACGGAATCCCACCTCCACTAGGCTTATGAGGTTAAGTATTAGGGGGAGGGCTACGCCCCATTATGCATCCCGTTGCATACAGATCCACTCTAAAAGAAAAAAGAAAGAAAATTTGAGCAATCACACAGAGCATGACTCTAAAAGAAAAAAGAAAGAAAATTTGAGCAATCACACGGAGCATGATATGCAAAAAATTATTGAAGAGGATTCCTCATCAAAGTTATGGATTTTATTATTTTGATTATTTTTGTTTTTTTTATTTGCGGAGCAGTGTGTTCCATTTGGTGATGTAATGCTTGAATAATTGGGAATGCTGTGTTCCAAAATAAGTCCATGTTATATATTCAAATTTTTTATTCTTTTAATTTGTTAAGCTTGAAGATAATTTTTATCAATGTATAAAGTGGAACAAATGCCTTGCAGTAAGAGTTTGGACAATACCATTTTGAGGGCATAAGTGTTGTTAATTTGGCCTGATCCTATAGTCATATATTCATAGAAGTGCATTTGAGAGTATATTTCCGGCATGCTCCTCTGGAAGAACCAAGTGTTAATCCTTGGAATTCTTAGCTGGAGCTAAGGCGATGAAATAGGTTTCAGAGGATTTCAAATCACGTCTCATTATTTAATGATAATAATTTGATAAAGTATATGTATTACTCTTCAATAAAATATGTTTGTTCCTACCAATAGAGGTCATTGTCATAAGAAAGATTCCTAAGTGGAGGCACTTGTTTTGCTATTTAGGACCCTCAATGATCAGGTATGCAGCTTTGCACCAACAAGACCTAATATGTGCATTCTCATGATTTGATTTCCAAATGAAAGTGAAAATAATGCAAGATAAATGGACATCTACAGCACTAACTTAGGTGGTATAGCCGATGATGATACACTCACAAGTTCCATTCAATCAACTTCTGCAAGAAACGTTCCTCAAGTAGCACCAAGAACTGGATCTCATTGTTATGTCCAAATTAGTGTGATTCACTGAAAAATGCATGCCCATCATGGCACGCTTGACCACCATGGACAAAGGAAAGAAAGAAACCTGCACACCATGTATAAAACAACTGGGTCCACGGTCACCAAAAATCAAGACAAATTTCACATATATGTATGCATCCCAATGGAAATTACCCGGGAATTTATCTCATCCAGTTGGATCTAGGTGACTCGTCCTACCGCTGGTGAAAAACTCAGTTTTGATCCTTTTCTCGCAATTGATAGAAAACATTGCATCATAGAATAAATTAAAATTTAGGGTATGAAGTATCGGGTCTCGACACAAAGTGGATTTAGGAGCGAGGGCGAGCAAACTTCCTACTGTCTTCGTCCAAGGATTTTACCTCCTTCTGAAGTGAGCCCGCCAGTTCCGATTTCCATGCTGGAATGCCCAAGAAACGAATTGAATCAGAAAAATAATCACAAAAACTTAAGGTAAAATGCAATCAACCAAATCACGAAAAGAGAGCACACGCTCGATTCAAGAATTCCAAACAGAGAACATCCCTAAAGATGCAAACTTTAGAGAAAAGGAAAAGGAGGGAGGTGGCGATACGATTGGACGATTACCAGCGAGGGCTTCATCCTTGCGGTCATGGACGGAGATGAGGTCGGTGGGAGAGTGGTAAGAGGAGATGTCGTCGACGAAGCCAGCGTTGCAGCTGCCACCGCCGCCCAGGCCCCCCGCGCTCGTCGCCGACGCCGATGATCTCGCCGGCGAGCTCATTCGCCGCGACTGGAGTGCGAGCCCGATGTCGGTGGAAAGATGGGCCCTCGGCCTCGGCGGCCAGCGGTAAGTTAAAACGCTCGGAAGATCTCTTTCAGATCAGCTGTGTAGTGCCGAACGCGGAGTGATTTCGTAAACCAATCATGTCACCCTCTGGAAAATGTTTTGTGATGCCTCTTAAACGCACGCGGAAAATGGATCCAGTCCACAATTCAGGCAACTTGGTCAACCAAGCCGTTATATTTGGCAATAAATCTGCGAATTATATCAAATCTTTTCCACTACATGGTAAGAGATTTGGTCATATATAGGCATAATATGAACCAACGATATCTTTTTTTAGTGCATATATAATGGTTTGATGCTTTTTTCTTTTTTTTTTTTTGTGAATAACGGCTTGAAGTTCGTTATGAGCTAAATTACCAACTTCATCGACGAAAGTTCAGAAAAAAATCATTTTTTGATTGTAAAAATGAAATCATGAGCTAAACGATGAAGATTTTGGGAAGATAAAGTGTTTTTCTTCCCATAAATTTGAAAATACCATGAATTACGGGGTGAAATTTAAGACACGAAAATCTTTAAATATTTGATAATGTGTTATAATATAAAAAGAATCGAGTTTATACATATTATACCATGAGGATTATAGCTCGGGGTGTAGATTGGATTTGCTTGCTTAACCCAACCGACTAATTGGATAGGAATGGATTAAATTTTTATAAACTTAGATTGGACTTAAGCTAAAAAATTCCTATCTAATCTTAAATAAGATTAAGTTAGAATTGATGTTCAAAACAATCCAAACTCGCTTTGATTGGACCCAATGCAACTTGACCCAAATAAATACATAATTTATATTTATATTTTATATAAATTATTTATATATTTATATATATATTTTTTATCTTGTTAGATTATGTGCTAGAATAGTATTCAAATTATAACGGTTGAGAGTCAATTCAACAAATATTAATTAAAAAATATCATAAATACTCTCTTATCTTTAAACTTTTATTTAACATCATCTAATATAATTAACAAGATACAATCCCATCTTAAGCTAATTTCAAGTGGAGTTGGATTAGACCAAGTAATTCCAACTTGGGACTGTGTTGGGATGGGTTAAGGTTGAGGGATTTAGGGGGTGGGGTGGATCAGAGTACGGCAGCCTTCTTCGTACCGGAGACAGGCAGCAACCATCGTCTGGTGTCAAAAGAAAAAAAGAAAAATTTCATTTACAATAGAAATTCTACAGAAGACGGCAATCGGATACCGTATTTAAATAAAACTCGTATCCATTGGAGGAGAGGCGAAGCGGAGAATAGGTCGATAGAGGAGAGAGAGAAGGGGAGGAGATGGTGCGGAAGGCGAAGGTTGAGTTCGATGAGAGGCCACCGGACGACTTCGATCCAAGCAACCCGTACGGGGATCCGGTGGCGATGCTGGAGTACAGGGAGCATCTGGTGAGGGAGAAGTGGATTCAGATCGAGACGGCCAAGATCATCCGCGAGCGCCTCCGCTGGTGCTACCGCATCGAGGGCGTCAACCACCTCCAGAAGTGCCGCCACCTCGTCCAGCAGTACCTCGACGCTACCCGCGGCGTCGGCTGGGGCAAGGACGGCCGCCCCCCCGAGCTCCATGGTGCCCCACCCCTTTTCTTTCCATCTTCTTTATCCGATCCTTTTCTTTTCTTTTCTTGTTTCCCCTCATCGAGCTATTTGTTTATCTATTATTGAATTGGAATTTGTTGTTTTTTCTAGGTCCCAAGAAGGATTCTGAGTAGGTCCGTCGGGGGCATTTGAGGTGATCCAACTGCCCTTCTTATTGGTTGATTTTATGTTTTCTTTAAAGTTGATTTTTTTTCTCTCTTTTTTTTTTTTTTTTTTCATTTTTATCATTTATCTTGAGATATACTGGTCTTGTTTCGACAAAAAATAGGGTTTTTTCCCTTCTCATTCTAAAGTTGGTGTCCTGGAATCTAAAATCTGTGTGATCGATGTCTTAGGCATGTATAATCGGTTAGGTTTCTCTGGTGTTAGTTCACTCCAAATGAGATATGTTTTTCTTAAAAGAGCGGCGCATTCTAATTTTGATTAATGAAAAATGAGTTGTTTTTTCCCCTTAAAAGAGCTGTAATTTTGGTGATAGACGTTATTGGATGAGATTTATTATTGACAAATTGACTTCACAAAGGTAGTATTAGCATTGATTTCCCAAATGATTTACTTAAGTGTGTTGGAGGGGTATAGCGTCAAGCTAGGCAGATTGTTTCGTTTGGTATGCTGGGTTGCAACCTCAATCTGTGTTATATCAAATGTATATTGGAAAAGTTCAGGGAAGTACAGAGAAACTAGGAGCCTAAATAATCTTGTTGATTGGGAGGCTGAGTAGATATTCAGAAAAAGGGGTAAAAAGGATGGAGGTTTTTGAGCAATAGAATTGATGGAATATGATTCAGTGGAAAGCAACAGCAACATATTTGCATGGTGGCATTGGAACTTGATGATCCAACAAATAAATTGCTCATACATTGATTATCTTGTTCATGTTCAAATGGCCAACTTTTTTTTTTTTTTTTTTTGAAATCCAGCAAAAGAGAGTTTCATTCAAGGAGACCTTCATCTAAAGTTCAGTGTCAAGAAATTAAAACCAAGGTGATTGTAACATGCTCTGATCATTTGTAGAGGAAAATAATTGTCATGAGACCCCCCTATAATAGGCTTAGAAATTGCTTCTAGAATGGATTAGCTTTTTTACCCAATTTGTGTAAGTCTTTAAAATATCTTTGGGCCTTAAATAATGTGATGAAAGTTCAAAATTAAATCAGATGGATGGCTCACGTGAAGTTGGGAATAGGCTTTAAAAGAAATCTAGTCAAAGGTTTATTATAAATAGTCAAGAGGTTTAGCAGAATAAGTGAGCAAATTTCATATTTCAGTGGAGAATTCCAAGGTCTCAGCCCTTATATTCTTCCTATCACCTTGTCTTGTCTCCTTTAAAGTGGTTTATTTTTTCCATCAAGTTTGTACCATTTGGCAAGTATTCCAAATCCCTATGGATCTGATTTCCTTCAGCTCATTATGTCCATCATTCTTTTTAAAACTCCCAATTCAATATAAATCTTCAAATTTTGCCAATTCGAATACTGTAGTATAGTTTTTCCACCATTTTCTGTACTATGATTCAAAATCTTGTTAGAAGATTAAATCTCAACTTCTGATGCATTAAATCATCAAAAAGGTTAGGATGTAAATTGAGTTCTGATATGAAAATTGAGTTTTTTTAGGGAGACAAACATAAAGATACGAGAGAGAAAAGAAAACTTTAGGGAAAAAGGAAAAGGAAAATTAAATCTCTCTTTCTCTCTCTCTCCTCTCTCTCTAACTATGTCTCTATTTCTTTACCACTAGTTCCTGAAAGGTTGATCCACCGATTGATTTCCCTGGCTTTCAATGCCAATTCACATGCATCATCAAGTAGATTTATCCTGATTATCTTTAATTCATGTTGACTTGCCATATCTATATCAGAATAGCTGCCTGTGGTTTGCTTATCCATTAATTTTGCATTAATCACATGCTGTCTGAAACACATAGAATGATATCACTAATTGTTTATTTACTCCTCTACCTATACGAATAAGCGATAATAACTTTTGTGCATGGAGATGTTGTACCATCATTCCTATATTGTCAACAGGAAAAATTGTTTGCTGAAGCTTAGTTATGGTGCAGGTTCATTATTGAGCTTTCCCTCTTGGAGTTGTTTCCACCCAGTGATTTCTTGGTTCTTCATGTTCATCATTTTCCTTTCATAACTTTATTTTACATCCTTTACTCAACATGCACCAATGTAAGATATTGTCATGCTTGTTTTCCATAGTGTGTAGTCTGCAAGATGAAGGTAACCATGGAAGCCCATGAAAGCAAACCTTCAGACTGCTGCTACTAAGCAAACATTATCGATTCCCTAAGTCTGCTTCCCTTTCTTATTTTCTTCATATGAGAGTAGTCCTGAGCTAATATTGAAGTGTGAATTGATTTTTTAATTTAATTTAATTTTATCAAATGTCCCTTTTAGCTCCTGGTTGGGACATTCAAGAAGCTGCCAGGTTTCTTGCTTTTAAACGGAATAATTTTGCATCGGATGTCATATTGTCCCATGACCCTGGTATCATCTTGTATGGTAAACACTCTTGGATCATTATTCTTCTTACCACTTAATTCATCTCTCTTGAGCACTCAACTTAATAGGCTTCTAATGTGAGTCAGACTATAATTTCTAATTCTTTCTTCTGCTGCCAACAACTCACTCATTAACTGTTTGCTGAGATGCAAGACAGTAAAACAAAATGGTAATGATGACAATATGTCTGTATGATTCATATAGACATAAATATCAGCATTTCTTTTTAGCTCAGAACATGATAGGCTTCTAATGTGAGCATGACTCAGCTTGATAGCATGAAGCTGCTGACAACTTAAGCTCAATGTGAGTATGACTCAGCTTGATAGCATGAAGCTGCTGACAACTTAAGCTCAAAAATACTTAATTAAGTGCAATCCTAACAAAAAGTAATTTCCAGCAAGCTGTGCATGGTCAAGTAGTAAAGAACAATACCTGCTCCTTACATACCATGTAAGCTGTCCAGGAGGCCCATAGACCATAGGGGCCTAGAAAATAGTGAATATAGTCTTTATGGCCATTGTAGTGGTATTATATAGTGTTTGTAATGGTTATTTGACAGTCATGGTTTCATGATTTTTGGCTTAGTCTACCATAATGATATTCTTAAATATGTACAAGATTGATTAAAATGCAAGATAGTATATATTCATATAGAATATGAATAATGCTGTCAATTTACTGTTACACCTGGGCTGATGAAATTCTTTTATGTAGCTAAAACAGAATTATTGGAATGTGACAAAGGTTTGGGCCTATTGTCAACACTAGAACATGTGATTCATGTAAGTCATATTTCATGTATTGGCATCTATCCCTTTTAAACAACTCTTGAGGATGGGAATCTTGAGCTTAGTTTTTTTCTGGAAAAGATCTTACAGATATGATTTTCTTTTATTCACTAACAGTATGTTCCTTGATTCGGTCACCATATGATAGATATCATTTAATTTCCTTCAAATATAAGAAGGGGGCTGACTATAATTTGATGTTGATTGTGAAATAACTTAAAAACTTTATGATATTGGCTGTTTTTGACTTATATGTTTTAACATGTTCTGGCATGCATAGATTGAGAATTTACAGACATAATTATTTTCATCAGCCCAAGGAACAGATACACTCTAGGACCATCAGAGGTACTCTGGTCGGTGCTTGTGAAAACATGATGCACAAAAAGAATTACATTGAGTCATCAGAAATGCATCAGTGATTGGTGACCAATGATGTGTAATTGTTATTGGTAGGACGAGTTTTCTGATTACTATGGGCCTCTACTTCAAATTGGCATCAGTTTTCTTAGTTCTTCATGTCAGTGGGATGTTGCACGAAGTATGGTCCATACAGATTATGGCATTGCTGATTGATGATACATTAGTCAGGTTAATTTTTTCTAGTTTGAACTATTTGGGAAAGCTTTGATGCATTGTAATCAGGTTTGGTTCTAGATTTGAACTACTTGAAAAGCTTTGGTGGATAATGCCCTAAAGTCAGTCTGGTAAAAATGTTTAGTCTGGAAGCTTATGTTTAGGAGTACATGAGTGCATTTGGTGCTCCATGTTGATGATCAATCAAGAAACAGCATGGGACTAGAACAGACTGCTGTTTGTTACGGTGCATGCTAGTTCTTCTGGTCATCTACATAATCCAGAATTTCTGTGTCGTGTATTGCAATGTTTGTAGAGTATAAGCTTATCCATACTTGAAAGAATAGTTCATCCACATGCAGCAATTTGGGTTCATGTCTTGACTCCCTTTCTTTTTATGTGGAAGGCTAAACAGATTTCGTCTTACAAAAGATCGTTGTAAAATATCATTCATTGCAATGCTTACAACTCCATCTCAAAGCATTGATTTATTCAAATATGGACATAGTTAGCAGATCTTAGCATTATATTGTTCAACAAGGTTATGTGACACCATCGATGTACAGAAAAAAACCTGCATGTTTTTTGGTTTATGTTTACCAAAAATGAAGGTGGCATGCTAGCATTGTGCATAATCTTTTTCATAGGTTATGTAGTGACCTCCTGAACTTCAATCTGACATGAAATTTTGGGTTTGAGGTATAAGATATTCTCTGTGAGGCTCACTTTTGCTTATGGTGAATGCAAATAGATGAGAAGGATTGACAATGAGGTCTCCAATAGAATTGAAGCAAGATGGATGAAGTCAGAAATGCATTATTAATGTGCTGTACCATCAAAATGTAACATGTTATAAAAATAAGACCAGCTTTGT
Source organism: Cocos nucifera (assembly GCA_006176705.1). Classification (NCBI taxonomy): domain Eukaryota; kingdom Viridiplantae; phylum Streptophyta; class Magnoliopsida; order Arecales; family Arecaceae; genus Cocos; species Cocos nucifera. The sequence goes on from QRFJ01000114.1 coordinate 1,919,496, forward strand.
TTTATAGGTGAACGTTTGAAGATGAGGAGGGCCCATAAGCATTATCTTGCTAGAGGTAAAGATGTTGAGGCAGATGACTTACTATACTTGGCGATGGTTGGGGTAGCATTAGTCTATTCTAGCATACAAGGCAAACCTCCCCAAAGCTCCAGTATGTGGGACGTCGTCTGTTGTCTTCATCTCTTATTTATTCCTTTTCTTTTACTTCTCTCTTTTCTGCGTGAGAGCAGTCCCCATGAGTAGAAGAGTCCTGCTAGATAACCTAATTGGAATTTGGGAACACTTAAGAGACTATGGTAGATGGTTTTCTATCTTTTCACTGCATGATGGGGCCTACACAAGAAAAATCTGGACCTGTTTCCTCTCCCGCTCTTCCTCCTTTCTTGGTCACGTGCATTGCACATGCAATATTCTAGAATGGATAACAGAAACTTTCTTTAGGTTGCTTATACATGTTTAACCTAGGCCTTGAGAATCTATATTAATGTAGCCGCTTACAGCCAAGCCTGGATGAATGATAAGGTTTGTCACTGCCTACACACTATGTAGACACTCGATCATGACTATAATAAACGTTGTGATCGATACTCCAGTCGATGGTCCCTGCATATATCCGGTACTTAGGCCCAAACACCTTTACTGGTTGAAGATTTCCCAACCATGTAACTGTACTGTCGCTTTAATGTATTTCTCAGTATCAATGTATTTTAAGGCAATTTGTCATGATTTTGAGTTTTTCCCAATTAGAACTGTATATTGCATTACAGTAATTGTTATTCATTATCAGTTTCAATAGGAGAATATTATAATCCAGTTATTGCTGTTGAAATGCAGGAAAGTGCTGTTAACTCATCACTCACCTCAAAATTAAACACAAACCAAGTTTGCATCGATGTGTAAATGAGAATATAAATTCTTGCGAGTTTCTGCTTGCAGGTGATCGGTCTCAGTAAATTGAAAGTGAGAGAGCTAAGTTTCCGGTGCCTGCTCATCATTTAGCTGGTTTACTTTTGTTCAAATTATGCACCTGTAGTCCCTCAGCAGATGTCAATTCTTGATTTCCAATAATGAACATCATGGAGAATATACAGCATTCTCCTATATACCATTGTTCCCTGATGTTTAAAAATGAGGTACTCAGATGAAGGTTGCTTTATACCTGTGACTCCATATGTGCTTGTTGTACGTGGAAAGCTACCGACCAGGTTCCTATGATGCTGTAAGCATGCCGATATCCTACTGTAGTAGGAGTGAGGACAGCAATTGATTGATCAGATCAGCAAAATGGCAACTCTTTGAAGTTACTGCGGCATCCATCACCCAGGTTTGTGGAACTGACACAGCTGATTCACAAAAGATCAGGTGGATCTAATAACGAGTAAATCCGACACAATCCTCATAAATTCTTGGATTTTGGATCCGTTAGGATCGCCTCCACTGCTCCATACGGATCCAACAGAAGATTGCTAAGAGTGCCACTACATAGCCTGCCCAGTTACTTGCTTGACAAGGTGCTGACGTGGTGTCCTCTGAATGGCCGAATCCAATACTAATTATGCTTACGTGCTGCCACATTGGATGGTGACAGAGCTGGTAATGTAGTGGCACTCTCCAGCATTACTCGGCTCTGGTTTGGTGCATACAGAAAACTAGAGTCAGATCCAGTGATTGAGTAGCCCTGGGACAGTTTTCTCTGAACTGGTTGTCGCAGCACGCACTCGTCGACCATTCTTTTCTTCTGTATATCTAATTTTTGGAGTGGATTAACGAGTAAGGGGTACGATGACTAAAGTTTCTCTTTTAGGATTCCAAGAATCTCATCTTGGCTCAAATTACCAAACAAAAGAAACTATCATAAAGTCATGTTTATATAAAAAATCAGTTTATACTTGCATATAAGATTGATGTAGTCTTATGACATATATCAACCTTTGGCATCGGTGAAAATTCTTTACGCTTGATCTCTTCACTTGAATTCCATTTCATGGAATTCAAACATTTTAACGCTTTATGTACGGTGATAATCATTGTAGTTGACTATTATTGAATAACTTTTACATCACCCTCATTCTGACTACATCCTAGAAATCACTCAATGTACAGAACTTTTCTATGTAGGTAATCTTTATTATCGCCTTATTTGTTACCACAGTAAACTGTTTCAAGCAAAACCATTTCATGTCTCCACCAGAGAGCAATGTGTTTATCGAAACATACTCATCCGATCGTACATGCATTGATTAAAGTGGTACATTATTATCTGAACGCCAGGATGAGTCACTGGATGCCTGTATATTCAGAGGCTTCTGAACAAACGTCTAAATCCATCATCTTCCTCTGTCGTTCTTCTTTTCTCCTCTCTGTGTTCTGTTCTCTCCTCTCCCAATGATCTCCGTCCACGCTTTCACAGCCAAGGTGGAATCCCACAAAATTCCGAGTCTCTTCTTCCAGCACACCATGCCCCATTAAAATATATATACATATAAAAGAATTCAACAAATTAAATGTCAGGTATTACATTTCCCACTTCATGCATTTGCTTGAATGCAGATATAATAACAGGAGAAAAGTTATTTAAAAAAAAAAAAACAGAGAATGAGATGAAATTTTATTTTTTTATTTCGGAAGGAGTGATAGAAGCATCAAGGAAAAAACATCCACATTAATGAAAAAGTATTAATAAAGTTAAGGAAATTGGTGAGGTGGAGTTCAAGTTCTTATCTCGGTGTGATACGAAAAATGGATTGAAGAAAGGATGGATAATAAAAGATGGATGAAAGAGAATGGATAGATATTCTATCTATCTTTTTATATGTTTGGTGAAATATGAAAAGATGGATGAGAATAATTCTCTTATTGGTATAAGATGAATAAAATAAAAAAAATGATATTTATATGATATTTTATTAAACTATTCATTAATAAAATAATATTATTATGATCAATTTATAATATTATTTATATCAAAAAATTAATAATATATAAGTATATGATATTCCTAATTTATAATTATATAAAAAATTATATAAATATTTAGTTTTAATTTAATAAATCATAAGTTAATTATAAATGAATTAATTTATTTATATTAATTATATAAATAACTAATTAATTAAATAGTTAATTAAAAATAGTAAAAATGATTTATAAATTAATTATTAAATAAATAATTAATTCATAATTTAATATTTTTAATTTATAAATAACTAATTAATTATTTAAATTATTAAATTATAATCATATAAATTATGTACTAAAATTAAAATAATTAATAATAAAATTAATGTTATAGAATTAATAATATATATTATATACATAATATGAATTTAAAAACTAAAGAAGTATTATAGTTTTGTTAAAATTTAATAAAGGATAATTTTGTTAATATAAAAATCAACCCCTCACATACTTCATCAATCCTTCTTGTATCTTTCTAATTTGAGAGGATGTAAATTGGTAAGCTAAGATGGATGTGCAATCTCTCTCTTTTTCATCCATCCTTTCTAAAATATTTTGAACGAAATAATGGATTGAGGTTATCCATCTTTTCAATCCCATCCATCCTCTCTTCCATGACTCCAACCAAACACAAGATAAGATATTAACAGATGGAGTGGAATTGAGTGAGTCACAATGACTAATGACCAGTAAGGATCCTCTGATCAGTGAGGTTGCACATAGAAATGATGATGATTTGATTGTCTGCCTAATGTCCATCATTCGACTTATTTCAAAGTCTCGAAGGATATGATTAATCCAATCTATGCCAAGAAATCTAATAGAACTGGCAAAACCCTGGCCACTTGGGATCAGGTTGGACCGTTTAAAATTTGAACCCATTTTTAATGATCCAAAGTAGCCCAAAAGTATCGAATACATTTGAGGATGTTTCTCTAGTTGGTGGTTACCAAATGCAAAGATGTATATGCAGAGAAAAGATAAAAAAAACAGATCACATGCACAACTTGTAGAGGTGGCAATGAGTTCGGGTCACATCAAATATGGATCATGTTGGATGTGGATTTTTTTTTGGTAAATTAGAGTATTCATACAATTCTTATGTGAATATATCCAAGAGTTGGAAAATAAAATATTCTTGAATAGTCCTAGGACCACCCCTACACCCATCCATAGGAAGTCCCCAATGTGCTTTGCAACATAGACTGCCATCTAGTCGACTACAGTGTTCACCTCTTGGAAGATATGCCTAATGACAAAGGCATGCACCCAAACAACAAAATTGAGACATTCTACAAAAGAGGGTGAGTGGTGCCTCTCCACGCACAACTCTATATCCAAGTCACCATCATGGCAAAGTCTTCCTCAACAACTAGGTGGTCGGCTCTTAAGATCCACCGAGCATACATGATCCCTATTTAAGCAATGCAAAGCTCTACTTCATGAATCATAGGCTTGAACAAATGGCTCCACTCGGCTGCCATCAATCTAGAGTTAGGTCCATGGATCACAAAGCCAGTGCCACAATACTTATCTCTAACATTACCATCGAAGTTGACTTTAAAATACGTGAGAGGAGGGAGCTCCCAAATAAGAAACACCCATTAGATCACTACAAGAGTAGGGTAGGAGTCCCAAATCAACATGGATCTAGAGGTCACATCAGTCAACTCTACAGCCTAAATCAAGGCTTTCTCCAACATGAGTCTTGCCGAGTACCTCTTGGACTTGAATACCATGTTATTCCTCGTCAGCTAGATATGATGGGCGGTATATGCCCCAGACATATCACCCCCGACACTCCATCTCAAAAACTCCAAGAATGCCTAAGTTAGAGCCTCGACCTAAACTTTCAGCTGGTAAAGCCCCACTAGATACCAAATTTGTCTGGCCTAGCTCAAGCACAAAAATAAAATATGCTCCATTGTCTCATCCTCTAAGCCACAACATGCATAGACTGACTAGAGATTCATGCCTTTGTCCCTTAGCATAGATATGATCAGGAGCCAGCGCTATGCAACCTTCCATAGGAAAAGAGTTACCCTTGGGTGTACCCTGATTCTCCATATCCATCTGACAACCAAATGTTTGGTGGACTCCCTCTAGTATATTCAGCATAGATTAGTTGTCACCACCCTCGAAGTACAAGAATGTCTTTAGACCCTGAATCTGGACTGCTATGGAGAGAAATTGCTAAGGACAACATTCTATCGTCCATCTACTCTCTAAAGAAATGAGCCACTATCGCTTGGTCCTAGCCTCTGCTATTTGTATGGAGGAGATCGCAAATCCTCATTATAGAATCCATCATCTTAGAGCTGATGAAAGTCAACCACTAACTCAAAGGTAAGTCATCAATCCATGGGTCAAGCATAAGGCTCACAAAGTGATCATCCTCCATAAGTCATCTCATTTAGAAAATCATATCAGGAGCTCACGTACAAATCTCCCTTCATAAAAAGGAGCTCTGATTGGCTAGAATCTCACAGCCTACAAGCCATGACCCATACCTGGCCCTCATTATCATGCTCCATAAGGTCTTAGGGCCAAGCAGAAACTTGGCTACATACCAAGCGATCAAAGCCTCCCACCTCATGGCCAAGGACTGAATACCAAGGCCACTATCCCTCGACGACTGGTGCACAATATTTCATGCCAAAAGGTACACACCACCACCACCTCTAGGGCATGATCCCTACAAGAAACTATGAAACTACTACTCGAGCTTCACCACCAGAGTCTTGAGCAAGATCAAGTTCGAGAGAAGATAGACAAGCATAGAGCTGGAAAACAGGTCTCACCAGAGCGACCCTGCCCATCATAGAAAAGGCATAAGCTTGCTTGCCCTCCAACCGTTCCTAGATTGCCTGCTCTACACCCATATACTCAGATCTCCTCAGCCTGCGCTCGAAGATGGAGACTCCCAAGTACTACAAAATTTCACCATGCTCCACAATCCCTAGCCTGTCCCTAATCATGTGTCATACCTGAGCTGGTATCCTCGGGGTGAAATACATGGCAGACTTAAAGAGGTTCATCTTCTGGATTGATGTGACATAATACTTCTCCAAGATCCTCCTAGATCCAATCACATTTTGGACTGAAGCCTAACCCATCAGTAGATAGTCATCTGCAAAAAATAGGTGCAAGATCGGCTGGACCCCCAGGGCTGACACATATAATGAAAGCTCTTGAACTGTAGTGTGCAAGGCTCATGAGAAAATATTAACACCGATAATGAAAAGATAGGAGGACAAAGGATAACTTGTCATAGCAGAATCATGAAGCAAAAAAAAATCCGGTGGTGTCCCATTGATCAAAATGGCAAAAGAACTATGAATGTACACTATGACCCATCCAATCCAACGAGGATAAAAGTTGAAGTTTGACGGGGCTCTCTCAAGAAATTGCCATCTCATGCAATTATAAGCTTGCTCCATATCGAGCTTGATCACCATGAGACTACGATAGATGGAGGCATGACAAAGGTTATGCATGAACTCTTGAGCAATGATAACATTGTTAAAAATATAGTGATCGTCCATGAATGCCTCATACTCCAGACAAATCAGTCGAGAGAGAATGGGCTTCATACTATTCACCATCAGCTTGGCACTATGTTATATAAGATTCTGCATAGATTGATCGATATGGAATGCTCTAACTCTAAAGCATCTTTCCTCTTTGGTACTAGGATGATAAAAGTTTGCTTCCAAGCCCCACGCATCTAATTAGTAGCAAAGAACTGCATAGCAGCCGTAACCTTGGATCGGATGATGGGCTAATATCTCCTATAGGAGTGGGAAGGAAAGCCATTAGGTCCCAGAACTTTGTCCTCTACCATAGACCAAATCACTTTCTGCACCACTTTCTCCATCACAGCTCCAAGAAGGTTCCTGTTCTCCTACTCCATGACCACACCACCGAGAGGGGAAAAATGAGCGACCCGATGCCCTCCCAACGGCATCATCCATCGAGATCTGAAGAAACTCATAATCTCCTGCTTGATCTCCTTGTCACCTATCAGCCATTGCCCTCCGGTGTCCTTAATCATCTGAATTCAATTCTTGTGCCTATGTATGATAGTGGTCTGATGAAAAAACTTCTTGTTTCAGTCCTCATCTTTGATCCATTGCATCCTGGACTTCTGCCTCCATAAGATCTCTTACTGCCTCAGGAGGGAGTGGTGCACAGAGAGCAAGCCCCGAAGGTAAATTAAATCCCCCTCCATGAGCCCAACCTCCCGGTCCTCGCACTCTTGGAGCTTAGAGATAAATGCCTCAACAGTCTCAAGCCTCCTAAAAATGTCACTCACCTCAATTCTTTTCCATCTTAGCAATCGTCTCTTCGTCGGCTTAAGCCTCCGAGTCATCCAATACCTAGCATCACCTTGAATCGACAGTCTCCAAATATCCCTCACAATGTCCCAAGATCGGAGGAGGAGAGCCAAAACTTCTCAAATCAGAACAGACTCTAGTAGGAGAGAGAGGTATCAAAGATAAACAAATCAGATAATAGTCAGAAGCAATCCTCAGCAAGTGGTGTACTAAATGGGTAGGATGTCGCTGAATCCAACTGATTGTCGTAAGAACCCTATCAATCCTCTCCTATACTCTAGCACCTCCTTGATGATTATTACACCAAGTAAATCTTAAGCCAATAAAATTGAGGTGCATTAAACCATCGGACTGAATTAAGTCCGCGAACTCAGATTCCACATCATCTACAAAAGGTCTGCCCCTCTTTTCTCATAAGGACCAAAAATGTAGTTGAAATCACCAGCCACAACAGTAGAAATCTCTTGGTCAATTAAGCTAGCTACCTCCTGCCATAAAATTCTCCTCTCTTTATTCTCAGTACTTGCATCCACCAAAGAAAAGCCAATTAGAACCATTCATTTCGGTAACAAAAATGATAACTTGCTAAGTACAATAATGAAAAACATCTATAGAAAAAATACCAGCTTTCCAAACAACAATAATTCCCCTTCGACAAGCTCTAGAACTCTACAGCATAGAACTCCTAACTAGCTAGGAACCAATAAGGGATGCGAGCCAAGTTGGGACCAAATAGTCTAGTCTCCATAAGCACACACAGCTCAGGGTTATGTTGCTGCATTATTCTCCTAAAAGTTGAGTGAAAGGACAGCTTCCTTGCCTCCCAGATATTCCAAAATAGCATCTTCATTGATAACTAGTGATGGGGGAAGGTGGGCCTCAGGAAGACTCGGCCAAAGCACCACCAGCATCCAACTTCCTCTCCCTATCCTCTCTTAAGACCTCTTGACCATCCACACCCTGCAATGCCATTTTAATATAGTTCACTGCCTCTCGAAGCAATCCCCTTCCATCGAAGCCTACAATTGGCTCCCAAGATCACCCCCATGACCAATGCTTTAATAGCTAAGGAGGTATGCCGATGGCCCAAGGGGGCGCTGGCCTTCGAAGCTCTTCCCCTAGCCAAGACCCCTAACCTCTTGCAATCGATGCCCAACTTGTCCCTCCCCTTCTGAGCCCGACGATGGAAGGTTGTTGGTCGAGGCCTCGGTCGCTATCCCGCTCCTAGTAATGTTGCCTCTGGTCGGTGCAAATAAGGGGTTGGTGATGGCCGGCCCCTTCTTTGGCCGACAAGGGGTCTTCCTCCTTTGATGAGAGTATGGGCATAGGGATCACTCCCTATGCCCATATTTGAGTCCTTTTTGGCCCAACATTTGAGTCCACCTTAGGGAGCTCCGGCAGAATCAAGTCAGCAGCTAGGCTTGTGGCCTATAGGTAGAGGCCTGCTTTAGAGATAGCCCACTAGCATTAGACATTAATAGTCTTTTGGGCTTGGGATCTCCTCTTGGCCCACCACCATATTTTCCTAACCTGGGCCTAGATTGGTCAACACTTGGAACCCAGACCCCAACTCGACCTGATCCCAAATCACTCCTGGGCTTCTCCAGTGATCGTCGTCAGGCAAACTTGGTCGGCTTCTGCCAACCATCAGAGTCCGACAGTGATTCAGGCAAACTCTCCCTTTATCTTGGTGAGTTTGGGTGAGAGGGAGAAGAGCTTGGATCCGAGAAATTCATGTTGGAATCAGCCACCTTCCTCAATTTTGCTAGACTTTGGACGGCCAAGGTTGTTAGATCCAAGATGTTGCCACCCACATCCCAAGCCATGGTCAGAAGATAGTGATCGATTCATCACCACCCACCGCTCCACCCTCCACAGCTATAGGGAAGGCATAAAAGTTCTCCGGTTGCCATGATCGCCCCTCTATCCTTGTCCTCTGATGGAAAGTGATAGTTGTCATTGATGTGGCCTAGCCAATCACACTAATAGCATATGGCTAGCACGTTTTCATAAATAAAGGATTGCCAAAAGATGCCCCTATAGCTCCGAATCATCCTGGCTTCAAGAGTTCCGACAAATCAAGCTCCACTTAAATCCTTGCAATCTGGCTTTCTAGCACCATTCGGTAAACTCGTCCATAGCCACCTATTTTTCACCTTCCAATGCAATCCCCATCAACATTTTTGACCGCCAGTACTCTATTGGTAGTCTAGGCAATCGGACCCAAATCACCATCCTCCGTACTATGTTAACACTAGGAACGAAGTTGGCCAATGGTGAACCATGGGCCGCCTTGAAGAATTCCTCCTCATTCCTCCTCCAATCGAAATAAAATGAGGTGGTGGTTCTCGATCAACGCAAATTCCTTCAGATCGGCACTCACCGACCAAGACTCCAGACAAGTATTGCGATGTTCTCTTATTATTTTTGGGACTCAACCATCTCCTCCTCTAGGAACTCAAGTACTTTATTGAAATATTTTTGCAGTTGTTTTAGCTTCTCCGACATGATCTTGTATGCCATCCGTCGGGACTGCCTCGGTGGCCTTTAAACTACATAAGCCTAAAACCTCTCCCCTCAACCCAATTTCGGTGAGGACCACCCATTATTGCTCAGACCTTTCTCCTTACTAGATATCAAGCCATCCAACATATTGTCCTTATCACCCATTCGACCAAATGCCCTGGTGACTGTATAATTTTTAATGCAATAGCACAATTGCACTCAAGCATGATTGCTCCCTCTAAGATAGTCCCATGTTGGATGTGGCTTAGATCAAGAATTTATCAACCTGAATTCAAACTATTTATTAAGAAGATCAAAAATTTAAATCTAACCTGTTTATTAAATAGATCTCTAATCCAACCTGCACAACCTATTTCTTAAACAAATCAAGTTTGATTAAACATATTAATTTTTTTAATAGATTAAATGAATTTAAATAGATTAAACTGATAAAATAGATTAAATAAATTTTAAATTAGTTACACAAATCTTAAACAAATTAAATGAATCACATCATAATCCAACTCACTTATTAATCAAATAAAAGATCTAAACTACCATCTAATATATTTAATGAATAAATTTAGATAGATCGACTCATTTCTGATTCAAATCCATTTATATCAAATCCAAATATACTTCAGACCAATTGATTGACGTCAAAGCATAAATTGCCATCCTTAGCTAGTAGATCCGATGCGGTAGATTCTTAGATTCATGAGCAACATTATTTTTTAGGTGGTGCACGGAAGACCCACCCAAGAGCTGCTTTCAGATGTCAAATCACGATGGTGCCATGGTCAGGGCTAAAAGTTACATTTTAGGGCCCAAGAAAACAACAATAATCATCCAGCTTTATCTCAACCATTTTAAGCCCAACTTCATTATATCCTCGTTGGCCGAGCATTCAGGGATGCTTCCAACATAGCTTGGTTTAACCTTCAAGGAGGCCACAACATGAACCTTTAGAATGAAAAGAAATGAAAACTATAATAAACAACGATACTAACGTAGAATACCTTTATCCATGACACAAAATACGCTTAGCATGTCTTAATACAAACAACTTTATCCATAGTTCTCAGATGCAAGGTATCCATCCCGCATCTCTCAACGCGTGACGATACATCTCGTCTTGCTTCTACTGGCATAAACCACAGCACGAGGCACGGAGCAATGAAGTGGTGCTGCATGGGAGAAGCATTTATGGTAAATAAATGACGGATGCAACTTCTCATACAGAACATTAATATAGCCCATGGACAAAAGGCCACAACATGGTAGCCATCTGAAGGCAAAAATGAGTCACTGGATGCCTGTACGTGATTGTCATTTATATTGCAAGTAAAGGCCAAGAGTTCCAGGTGCCAAAATTCAGCTGTTACCATAGCTTTAGACCAGCGAGGGCATTCACACAGCGCAACCCATATCACCTTCGAGTCCAAAAGAACTGCATTGGCTTGATATCACTGTTTGGGGTCAGAAGAAAGAAGTCCCATTTGTTCGGTAAGATTGTCCATGTTATGTGCACCATCCCACCCATGCTCCGGTCCTGGTTGAATTTCCTTTGTTTCCTGTATGCACGACTCGGCCTCTTCCGTCTCTCCTGTTAGAGGACTAGCTGAAAGAAATTGTTCCCAAAATGAATCAATAATGCCTGGTAGCTTCTGATCCTCAGCCAAGATATCGATAATATTATCAACAGAAAACTTCTCCGTTTCAATTGGAACTGCTGCCTCATCCACTCCCGTTGTAAGAGGGTCAACATACACGCTCTCTGGGTCAGGCATTGCAAAGTTCTCACTTGGAATGTCAACACCGTCATCAGGCACAATCCCTTCTAGTTCAGGAAATTCAGGAATATTCATATCCGATGGAACAATGGAATCTGGAACTGCAGATAAAACGTCCATATCAGGCAATTCATCGGTTGCAACCATATCTGTTACACCCCCAGAAGACTGAATCTCAGATACAGCTGAAGATGAGCCAATTGCAGAGAACCCCGAGCTCGCAGGAATGTATGGAACCCCTGAATTAGGAGGGACCTCTGCAAGGGTCACTCCAGAATTCCGACTTGAAGAACTACTCTCAAATGCACCAGATGATGAAGGGAAACTCTCTAGTAGAAGATTATCAGAGTTGCTAAAAGATTCCAGCCTAGGCTGAGATGAACCTATTTTTAAAATCTGCCTTAGCATTGCTTTGGCTGCTTCATTCATTTGAGGCTGATACTTGATTATCTGGCCATCAAGTGACGCACTATCACCACCCAAACTGCCCTCTTGCTTAGGCAACCTCCGTTTTTTGTTCCCTCCAGCTATGCGTCTGTTATTATCATTTTGCTGCACCAATTGAGCTAAAAAGCCTGGGCTTTGCATGGCTTTTGCCAAAAATGACATCATTTGTTGCTGCCGCTGTTCCATTCCTTGAAGGCGTTTGCCTAAGGTCTGTAACTGATGATCCGTGGCTTGCTGTTGCTGCCTCAGCCTGACCAGTTCCTGCATGAGTACATTCTTGTCCCTCTTCAGCCTCTCAATTTCTTCCTCCAACCCAAACTTCCCCACCTCAACACAAGCTGCAACCGAAGAATTCTGTGGTTGAGACTGCTGTGTTTGACCATGAGCATGAGAGGGTTTTCGCCTATTAATGGTCTTCAGCAGATCTTTTCGACCTCTCAAAAATCCCTCGTTAGCAAATTCCCATCGATCAGGATCAACTTTCCTGAAACCCTGCTCAAACAACAGTAACAATCACCAAGTGAAAACAATTAATAAGATTCAGTATGAATGTTCCGTCAAACAGCTTTGCCATGTGCAAAAGACTTAATAAAACAAATAATAAAAATAAAGAACGTGTGTGTGTGTGTGTGTGTGTGTGTGTGTGAGAGAGAGAGAGAGAGAGAGAGAGAGAGAGAGAGAGAGAGCAGGGGAACACTTGCTCAGAGGCTGAGTATCAAATAATTAAGAACCAACAGCTGACATTGCTAAACCCAGTAACAAGCCAGAAAAAGCTGATGGGAACAGTTGACATTGCCAAACCAACAGCTGACAACCTTGTTCCTTTTATCACTTATACCTCCAAGGTTCGCCAACAAAGACTGAAGAAAAAGAACCTATGATATTTATTTTATATATATGCATTTATTTACAAATACTTTTACATTTTTTTTCTAAATATCTCAAACTTTTCCTAGATTTTTCCCAAGTTCTGAATTTCATGACTTTGATATATTATTCTGAAAAACCAAACATGTGATATGTCCATAATTCTGTAAAAGAGTATACTTTTTGCAAACCACCCACCATCAGAAAAACAAAAAAGAAAAAAAGAGAAAAAAAAAAAGGAATCCTAGCTCGATCCATGGATCAGTGGATCTCGTGGCTGCTATGATTATAAATTTCATTAGCAACATTTACCAATGAAAACTGAAGAAAAGGACCCATGGTATTTATCTTATATATATATATATACATCTATGTACAAATACTTTTACTTTTTTTTTTTTTGAATATCACAAACTTTTCCTGGATTTATTTTCCCAAATTTTGAATTTCACAACTTTGCCAAATTATTCCCAAAAATCAAACATGTGCCATGTCTATAATACTGCGTTTTTGTTCAAAAGAGTATACTTTTTGAAAACCACCCACCAGCAAAAAAAGAAAAAGAAAAAAAAAAGAAAAAACAATGGAATCCTAGCTCGACCCATGGATCAGTGGATCTCGTGCCAACGATGATTATAAATTTTGTTAGCAATCAGCTCATCACACAAACAAAACTGACAGGGTCTTAAAAAAAGTAAAGAAAGGAATAAGGAAAAAATTTTTCCTTCCTTTTGGTCAAAAAAACAATGCCTGAATAAACCTGTAAAAACTAAGAGGAATCCGGGAAAAAAAAAATATACTGAAAGATAATATTAATAGTTAACAGATTATCATTAAAAAAAGGTATTACCAGGGGAAAAAGAATGAAAAAAGAAAAAGGAAACTCATCCATCCACTCAACCAAGTATGATGCCAGCCATATTAACCATATCAAGTGGAGAGATACATATTAAAACAATCTTAACCACAGGCCTTCACTAGATAACTTATATTGGGTATCACACAAAGCCCTGGGGACTATTCTTCAACATATTCTATAGCCTCCGAAACTAATTACTTCTCCTAGTGAATTTCAAACTCTTCATCCCACTTTCATGGCTCCAAGCAAAAGCACTGATACTACACAAGTCAATACGGCACCACCACCATGCGCCATTCCTGAAGTTGATCTTCCTTAAAACATTTTTTGACAACATAATTAATTTCTCACACAAATAACTAAAAGTTGTCCATCATCCAGAAAAAATGCCAATGCCTGAGAATATTTCAATCCACTTAATAGTGCTCGTGTTTCTCTCTCCCTTTCCCTTTTTCTCTTTGTTAATTATTTTCCACCATTTATCTCCCTTTTTCTTTATATTCTTTCTTTTTTCTCAATGAAAGTGGTTAGCTTCTGCATAACCTTTTCTCAGGAAAAAAGGACAAAATATATAGAAAGTAATTTATTGATTCAAGACTTATAAAGACAAAATTTGTATGAGATGTGTCACTTATTTGAAATGTTGGATCTAAGTGATCAAACACTTGACATGGTTTAAAAGCTCATTATTTTCTAAAACTGGTGGTGGTAGTCAAGGATTATTCAGGGCATTCAAGATTTTTCATATGAATTTTGATGAAGTGAAAGTAGAAGAAGCTAGATATTTTAAGTTAAGGACTTCCAACAGCATGTCCAGGATGAATGATGATAAAGTGTTCATTACTCATTTATTTTGCATCATTGTGATATATGGGCGTACCTGTCCTAGTGGTTTTTTTTTTTTTTTTTTTTTTTTTAATAATATTAATATAAATGTTTGCAATCAATTGCCTGGCATAAATTCCATGCATTCTATTAGTCTTTACATGTGCCAATATTGCAAAACATTATCCAAATTGGAGCTCTTTTGTTTGTTTGTCTTACAATTGCATGTCTAGGATGGTTCATTGCATTAAGCAGCTCTATCCAAAAACACAAAAAAGGTTCTCATCGAGGGGATATCCTACAAAAGGATTTCTGATGTTGTGCAAATATTTGTTGCATTTATAGTTGGGTTAGAATAAAGTGCTGAAAGATCTTTAAAAAGAGGTGGTGATGTGGATAACTTCTGTTGTTGTTGGTGTTTGTCCTTTCATAAATTGTTTGTACATTGTGGCTTGTAGTACTACAGAAACAACACTAAGTAGCTTTCTGGAACTTGTTTTCTCTTCCCTCTCTTATACATCCAGACTTGAGATATGAAAATCAATGCCTACAAAGGAGATTTCAGGCAACACAAGGCACTTTGGGAAAAAGAACAGGAAAGGAACTTAAGGATTAAAAGAAGTAAAAGAACAAAGAGGGCATGAAAAAGAAGAAGAGGGCATAAGCAGGGATAGTCATAAGGTTGGCTAAGAAGGGCAATTAAAAAGCTCAAGAATGATAACTGAAAATCAATAAGCTTTCTCTCTCTAATTTTCCAGGACTAGCTTCTAGACAAATCATGAACTATTAAAAAAGTTTCATGCACTCATATAAACTAAAACTAACCTAGCTTGACTCTTTTTAATGTGCTAAACAATGACCAATCTGCTCAAGTGATAGGGTGTGATTGACACCATAGAATGGACAAGGTCACCATCCTGTACACAAGAAATCTACCAGCGGCTACTTGGAAAACAAACAAGCCTTTCAACAACCAAGAAGAGAGTTCTAATACACGCAATCACATGCTCATTTTTTCATGTTCGTAAAGTTTGTCCAAATTTTACCTTTTGGCTATAACATTCAAAATTTCTCATGCTCTCAAAGAATCTAGCAAAATGTATTCCCAAATTTTACAATTTTTCTCGAAAAAGGGTTCCCCAAATACCAAGTTATGAAGAAAAGCCATCCCAATTGTATTCATATTTCGATTGTTCAAATATATGACGAAATGCTTATAGTCCGATTTTGCAGGGAGTTCAAGGCAGTTCTCCTTCCATGGGTAGGAGAATTTCAGGAAATTAATTAAAACTCTCATTAGATGATCTAGATCTGATTTTAGAACAGAATAAAATGCACATCGCCTCCCGAAAAGAAATAAAGGTAAAGATGGCAATGTTAATGGTTATGTAATATTGGTTGGACCGGAACCACCAAGTTTTGTCAGATGAAAATATCATTTAAAGTAAATCATATTATTTTGGAACCTTTGGATGCATCTTTTTGGCAGTTTTGCAATGTAACAGTCACATTTTTATAAGGAAAACAAAAAATCATTCGATTTGCCACATAAATTTCCAATACTGGCCAATGTTTTGGATAAGTTTCAGAGAACTTCAAGACTTTTCGTTTTTGTTTTCTTGTTCCCAATGGAACTTCAAACCATGATATAGACAAATCACAGCCAAGCACAGATGCAAGGAGGGAAAAAAAAGAATGACGTAGACATAGAAAATTAAAGAAAAGAAATGAACGTGAGATTTATTTTGCATTTTTTTTTCCTTTTTGAAAAAAAAAAAAAAAATCATCTAGCACCAATATAGAAGCTCATTGATTATGCAAAATCAATGTTACTGGTTCTGGTGGCATTTCACTCATAGGAATTGTAATGATGGTTCAATTATTTTACAAATTCTGCGAGGGCGAAATTCTATCACCCTTTACTTGGAAAATATGAAATCAGTACCAATGAAAAAAATTAGTACGTGAAACAAGATATATAAGATTTCGAATAAACAATGAAAGAGAAAAAAATCCCCTCTTGCATGTTGATTGTTCCATAATTTACTCTTGATAACTGCTGGATGGACAATTCAAGTTTGCAGTACTTTATTGACTTGGTATAACTGCAAAAATAACAGGCTAAACTTCATGATCGCAAGATGACAGGGCTATTTTGCATGAATAACACAATTGAGGCACAAAGACATTGGAGGAGCAAACTAACAATGTGTTCAATTGTCTTGGAGATTAAACAAGGAGACTATATGAGCAACTGAACAACTAAAAATACTGCAGGAGAACTAGCTAGTTACAAACACCATAGCGGCTGATATCATTGAAGAAGGCCTGCATCAGTCACAGGTTATCATTGGCAATTATGTCAAAATGAAAAACAAATTTATGTCAGTTTTATGTTTTTTACGTTAATCTGTGTAATTTGGATTTACTGAAAACTAGAGGTAGAGCAGCATGAAGATGTTATGGTTGGTGTAGCATTATTTAGAAGCAATAGCTTAAAACTTAAGTTGAATAAGAAAAATCAAGTTTTAATCTCAATAAGAGTCTAGGTTATATTTAAGAGGAAATAGAGTTCATATAGGTTGGTCATAATTAATAAATCCTTAGTATAAAAGCTAGAAGTACTGAATCAATGAAATATTGGACTCATCGCAGAAAGCCTCTTTTGCCTGTTAAAGCTCTCAATTCCAATGTGGTTAATGAACTATCAAATATACAAACTTTTTTTCTTAACAAAAATCACCTCTCTTTCTTCCTGTTCTCTTTCATCTTCTCTTCCCCCTCTTATTTGTCATCTTCTTTTTCCTTCCATAGTTAGTTCCCCCTTCAATTATTTTACTCTCTTCCTTTATTTGTTCTCCCTCTCCTTCCCTTTCTTTTGCATCTTTTCTTTCTCTTTGTCATTGGTTCTTCATTAATAAATTAGAAATCAACTCACAAAATCTGATTTTTCACCTTGTCACATTTACCTTTTTTTCAAAATCTTATTCTTCTAAGATTCTTCTCTTTGTTTAAAATTTCAAATCAACTATAGATTGGTCATCAAATTGATTTTCTATAAGTTCAGACTTAATAATAAACAAACTTCACTCACATTCTAAAGCCATGACCACCACTCGCATCTTAAGCCCTGGATTCACCTTACCCCTCCAAAACAAGTTCCAGTCCTTTGTCTCCTAGAAACCCCTCTAATCAATAACAAAGTCATCCTGTTTATACCACAGAACATGAAACAGGTTGATAATTGCGGACCAGAAGTGCAAAAAGTGGAGTTCCCAGTAATATAATCAAATAGCAATATTCAACATTCCAATCTTTTCTTTTTATGACTGTAACAGAGGAAATGGAGTATCCTTTGCAGCAACCATTTTTCCTCAGAAGTAGTGAAGTTTCCACAGTTAACAAAAAACAGCATTTGTAGCTCACGTCCTCTCCCCTTTTCCCCTGCATTTTTCTCCAATCTAGTCTTACTTTTATCCCTATAACTGAAATGCATCTGATCGTTGGTACTCTTCATACATCACCCAACACCTCCCATCCACCATGCCATATTCAGTACATTTTAGAAACCTCCTTCATTCCATATTTATCATCAAATCACGATCCCCATCAAGAAATACAACAATCCCACTCCAATATCATCTTAAAGTTACCATATTTTATAAACCAATGGAGAATCCACATTAAATACCGCTTCGAGACAAAAGAAAATTATAGCAAAAGGACACTAGAACAGGAAATCACGAGCTACCCTACAATATTTACGGATCGAAGAATCTCAAGAAGCTGAAGCCGCTCGCAATCGAAAGAAGGAAGGAAAGAGGAAAAATGGGGGGAGGAGACGGATGAAGCGCGTACATAGGTGTTTAGTTGGCGGACGAAGCTGGAGAAATTATTGTGCTTGAAATACTTAGGGAGAAGGTCTCGGGCGAACTCAGGCGTGTTCCACACCACAAAGCTGTTGTTCGCCGGTCCCCACGACACGATCGCGTCCGTAGCCGGGTCGTCCACCATCTCGTACGTCTTGCTCAAGAACGGCGGCGGCAAGTTCGCGTTCAGGTTCGGGTTCGCGCTCGTCGCCGCCGCCGCCGCCCCTCCTCCCCCGCCTCCCCCGCCGCCGCCGTCCATCCCTCTTCCGGCCCCTCCCTTTCCGCAAACGTCACGGCGACCGAGCCGCGCCCATCCGATCTTACGGCAAACGACCAAAAATTAGGGATTTTTACAAAACGAATTCGATCTCAGAGTACGAAGACGAAGAGGGAGGTGGAGGCGATGAGGAGGGCAGAAGCGATTCGATGGTTTCTCGAGTGACTTCCGCATTGGGACCGGTGCTACGAAAAAGGATTTAAAAACCGGTAAGGGTATAAAAAAGGTACCGCCTCCAGCGCACCACGACGGCGTCGTGTTTGGTGTAACGAGGATAACAAATGCCCCTGGCCTTTGATCACAATATCAGAACTGCTCTCCTTTTGTGGGTCCCAGTTTTGCGGCTAAAGACGGTAGGAGAGTAGTTTTAGCAGATCGGACGGCTAATATATACCCGTGAGAAATCTATGGACTGTGACGGTGAGAGGGCTAATTTCGATATTTCAAGAGAAAATGTGGGCATGATGCCCGGTTGGTGAAATCGGAGAGACCGACGATGGTTGATGACAAGTGTCCGGCACCATCGTGCGCGGCGAAGGTGTGCCTGTTATCTTGTCAAATTACTAAATAACCCTCGTGCTCACCTTTTTGTTACCGACATAAAAGACCTGCTGGACAAAAAACTTGAAGGCATTTTGGTCTTTTCAAAAGAACGGATAGGGGGAATATGCCCGATTCCGTTGTGATTTTTTCTATTTTGGGCAGAGTATGGGGCTCCGGTTATCGATTGGATATTTGGGACGGTGGGACCACCGATTCGCCCGCTTTTTTACGACATCGAATTCGCACCTTCTCACCAACCCGTGGAGCCCGAATCATGTGAAGTCTCTGAGTCAACCAATAGCATCGTGCCACCATGATGACAATGGTGCGGGCTGCAGAATTGGGTTGCTTGTAGGGTAGCGCCTGGAGGATAAGAGGTGCTATGGGACCACGAAGAGCACCAAGCCAAGTTCTGCACTGTACCAGTTGGGCCTGGAACTTGTGTACTCTGAAAAAAAATAGCAAAAAAAAAAAGTGTATAATTCTGACCGGGGCTGCCATCTAGTTGGAAAGGATTGACACGTCCCAAATCCAATTCATATATTAAATTAGCTTAAAAAAATTAAATTTACTCTTAATTCATTTATATTGAACTGAATTGGATCAAATTTAAAACTTATTTTATCGATTTATAGCTACTTGCTCCAAACAAGACAATGGAAAGATGAGAAACAAGTTAGCAGAAAGATGGATCTGAGAGTTATTAACTTATTAACAGCAATGTAATATTTCATTTGTGGAGTATGAATCATGAACTATGTAGTCATCTTCAGAAGCACATCTATAGTGCCAACCTTGATATTGTAAGGCCGGATGTGCAGAAAATAGGAACAAAATGATGGAGTCACTCGTTATAATAAAATAGATGTATTAACATTGTTGACACATGGTAGATAGGATTTTAACGCTGTGAGGTCGGGATCACGTCCATCCTTGAGTGATAGGAGGAACAAAATAAGTAAAATGATGTCCGAGTCGTTGTTGGTTATTATGGTATCAAATAAAGCTCATAATAATATATCATTATTATGCCAATATTATTATTATTATAATATACTTATTAACCATTATTATCGTATTGTAGTGATTGTTATTATAATCTAAAAAATGCAATAGCAAAAATAAAATATTCTATAATTTCTATTATACAATAATTATTAGCAAATTTCCATACATATTTTAAATATGTATTTATGATTATAATATATCTAATTATTATAATATGAAATTATGTTATAGTGATATAATTACTACAAAGTTTTTACAATGTTATCATTGTCATATAATAATATAATTATTATAATAATACGTAATATATAAATATATTTATGATCATAATAATAAATCTTATTATAGTATCAAACTATTTTCTAGTGATATGATATATAATAATAATTGTTATAATGTCTCGGTACTATTATAGTTTTTTCTAAAGCTATAAAATAATTTAATGATTATTGTATTACAATGGAAATTTTTCTAGAGGATAATATTATTAAATTATTTGGAGGATTATCATATCTCTTTTAATATCATAGCTACAATTTTATTTGCACTGTAGCTTTTAATTACAAATAATCAAATAGAGTATAGTATGTTATGATTGATCCGCCATATATCCAATTTTTACTAACAAATCCTAACTGGCCAATGGAAGCTAGTCATGTTGCCTCCATTAAAAACTTGACAAAGGCCATTAAAGCTCGTCAAAACATGCTGCTAGTACAATTATTGCTTGTTGAGAAATTAAGGCCCATGCCCACCTTTCTCACGTCAATCCTCATCTTATACAAATAGCGGGGACCTTCAAATATGCTGACACATTCTTGCTCTTATTGTTACTCTTATTTTTTATCAAACCACTACTATTTCCAAAATCCCTACTTAAATTAGGTTTTGATGAGTATGTTTGGCATGTTGTCTTTGTTATTTTTAGATTGGACTTTTAGATCCAAACAGATATTTTTGTCTAGGCATAGCAATTCGAGCCTAATTCTATGGCTCTTCGTTCACTATCTAATTTAGTTTTTTTAATTTAAATTTTTGATAATAATAATAATAATTTTAATAATAATAAATAAAATTAAAATAATTTTTAAATTATAGATAACTATGAAGTTAAAGATAAATAATCTTGAGACTTTTCAAAATAAGCTAGAAGTTGCAAACCATGAATGGATTATCTAACGATGCTTCTTGTGCCACCGTGTGTGATCTTCAAATTATATTTTAAAATATATATATATATATATTAATATAATTATAAAAATATGAAAGCATGGATACACACATGTAAATGTGTGTATAAATGGTTATGCCATTATTATTGTGATTAACTATATAAAAATCTTGAGTTATTTAAAATTTTTATTTTTTTTATGAGCTTTAATTTAATATAATTAGATCATTTAATTTTTTTATTTAATTTAAATTTTAACCATAAATATCATCTAATTATTATAATAATATTATCATATAATAATATCGCATGGCCTGTGCATGTGATAGGTAGAGATGATGCAAAAGATGATGCTACATGATGGTCTCATCACAGCAGCCGCATAAAATCCCAGCTCGCCTTATCCATCCATTCTGTTACGACATTATCCAACCCTGCTTCCTTCGTCCTATTCTCGCCTTCTCAACGTCATCGCTCTATAGCGCGAAAGATAAAGGCGGGTACTCTCCTGTTACTTCCACCGTTAGAGGGGGAAAGAGAAGGAAAGAAAGAGGCGGTCATGCGGATCGCTGCTTCCGGTTCCCTCTTCGTTTCAGCAACTCCAAGAAAACCTTCGCATGGAGACCACAACCAATCTCCGGTGAGAACTTCCTTCCTTCTCCAAGTATCCAAGGGTTCAAGGCCTCGAACCACCGCGAATCGCAAGGTTCATTCGATCAGAGCGGCTTTGATCACCAATCCAGATGATTTCGAGGTCGGAAGGTTCGTTGGAAGCTACGGATTCATGAACATCACCAGGTTATCCTCCCTCCGAGCAGCCTTTCTTTCTATCTTTCGTTTCTTTGGGTGGTGTTGCTGCCAAAATCCAGCCTGACTAGGACCATTTGAGGGCTTTGTTTGATCCATGGTGGTGAAATGTGATCTGCCTTGAAGTCGTGGATCTGCAGACCAAGATGGGAAAAGATCATTGGATTGGCTTCGACAGGGTCTCTCATAGATCGGGTTTTGGAATAACAGTAATACTGAGAATGCAACAGGGACTTATAGTATAAAATGTTATCCTATTCTGATTGGTCTGGTTTCAGATGGCCTTTATCTTTTTTCACTTAGGTCTTCTTGGATTTCTGGTGAGCTCAGCCTTATGATAAGCTAGATTTTCTCATTGATGAGCTTGGCCTTCTTAATCTTTTGGAGCCCCTTAGCCTTTCTCGATCTTCTGATGATCTTCTCGGTTTTTTGATGACCTTTTTAGCTTTTTGATGATCCTCTTGGCTTTCTCGATCTTTAGATGACCTTCTTAGCTTTTTGACCTTTTGATGATTTTCTCGACGGCCTTTCGGCCTTCTAAACCTTCTCGGCTTTCTCGGCCTTTTGGGCCTTCTTAGTCCTGTGATCCTACGGAAAAAGAAAAAATAAAATAATGGATGAGAGCTCGAGAGCCTCTAATCATAAGAGCTTTTTGTGGGAGTTTCTCCCTTTTTCTGCCCCCTTCCTGAGGTCTTTTGGTCTTGTTTATATAGGTGTGGAACAATGATCTGTTATAATCGTAGATAGAAATCAAAGAATGACACATCACTTCCTCATTATAAGCCATCACCTTCTTTATTTGCATTTAAATTTGCCATAATTGTCATTCCATTTCTGAATTCCTCTTAATAGCAAAGATATAACAGTCCAGAATTCAAATCTTTACAGAATTGCTAGCTACGTGTCAATTAATTATAAGAAGGTAGATTTATATGCCATATCAGGTGGTATATTTCTGCAATTTCTTCCTTCATTCTGGTGCTTGAGGAGAATTAGGAGGTGCTCTATTGAAATTCTTTTAATTGTTGGTACCGTGAAGTTTGGATCTTTTCTGGTATTTATCATCATAAATCTTGTTCTTTTAGAAGGGATTGGATGAGTTTCGGAGAACGTGCAGTGCTTTTAAGCCAAGATTACTCCTTGGTTCTTCTTCCAGCCTGCTCAATATAAAATAGGAGGGTTTTCGAAATATCTAGGTATTTGTGTTCCTGTTCTGCCGGCAGCTTGTCTCGAAATGGTGATTTAAGGTTTAATTTATGGAGAGATAAAACTCTGTGGCTAACGGCTGTTTGCTTGGTGTTGTTGGGGATCGCTATTTGAACAGTATTAATTCCTGTCTTAGAATGGTAATAATTTATTCACAAATATGTAGGTCTCTCGATTTTCAATCATATACAGAATTAGGAACTCTATGTTTTAACATGTCCCCAACCAAATTTTCTTGGCGAGAGAAGATGTAGAGGTAATAGGATTTGAAAGACACAGGAAAATTTAATTGTTGCAGAAAATTGTTGGAAGACAAAATGATGGTTCAAAGGCCACCCATTGGGGCTGTAATATTTACAGTAATCCTTATGCATATATGAATGTCCAGACATTTCTTTATTTTTTTTTAAAAAAGAGAACAAATAAGTCATCAAAGGATTGATAAACTTATATTATTTATTCCGCAGTCTTGTTTGGTTTTAGTTGACAAGGATGCTTAAACTCCAACAGCTACTCATCATTTCAAGCAGGAGGGATTTCTAATGTCAGCGGACTGCAAGAACTCACTCCTGGCTACTCGTCTGAGGACATTGAGCGTTTGAGGGTCCAAGATGTTGGAGAGGGCCAAGTGAAGATCAGGTGCTTTTCCTAATATCAGAATTTATTTATAATCCTGTCTTTTCTTTTCTTTTTTTCTGTTTTTTTTTAACTAATATACCAGTATTATCCTCACAGTCTCATTGCAGGCTTTATGAAGGAAGAGTAACCCAAGGTACACTGAAGGGAACCAGAGTTATATTTAAGGTACTGTCCATAAATCTTCTTATTCCTTTCGAAATTTACTTCAAGTCCACTAAACTTCAGAGTCAAATTTGATAATTCTTATTTGTTTTCTGGCACTATGGTTTATTGATTTAATTGTCTATACAATTGTGTTGTTTCATTGTTTGGATGTGCCAACTATTTCATCAACTTAGTATTTGGTTGACAAATGCATGAGAATCATGCCCAAATAATAATTTGATTTTGGAGTATCATCAAGTAAGCAAGTTAGATATCACAAAATATTTACTTATTTGTAAAACTAAAGGTAAGACAATTAACCATCTGAATTTTAGTCCACAATTTTAAAGATACTCTGCTTGGTCCCTACACACATGGAAGTAAAACAGAGGCAGTAAAAAGGTTGCTGGTGAAAATTTGACATATTCAATGGTGAATTACCTCTTTCAAATATTATTAGGTGTATTTTGGTCTCTCTTAACCACAACAAGGCCATCTTAGAGTATGAACCCAGCAATGTAGATTTTCTTTTTGGTAGCATGTACTCTTGTTTCACATTGGTATGAGTTTGTGTATGCTGCTTATTGAGTTTTGTCCTCTACCCAACAATGCTTGGTATCTTGCAAGATGGTATCAAAGATTATTATAGTGAGAGATGCTACTCATGCAGAGTGAACTCAAGTGTGATTTTATTTTTTAAGAGGCTTTTTGCCCATGCACATACATTGCAGCAGTGTTTCACATGCCTAATTGATGTCAGACGTGTGCTTTTTTTGATATGTGGTATGGCAACAGCACTGGTTTGCTGAAGCTAATTTATTTACTTTTTGGCAAAGACAATAAAGAGGAAAAAATTGGTGATGCTTCTTTTCTTAATGAAACTGGGGTTCTGAACTTGGAATGGGTGGTGATATGCTGCAGGAATGATCTGTTCAGGTGAACATATTACTTGTGGTGAAGCATATCTTTCATGATATAATATTATACAGCTGATGGATGGGATCTTTCCCCCTTTTTAATTAAGATTAGGTAATTAGAAGGTCTTAAATGTATAAATCTGTTGACTGTTTGTATTGGATTAGATTTACTTTTTCTAGCTACTATTTGTCCATCCTAATATACATTGTTGACTGATTGCGTAAAATAGCTCAAATCCAGGTTCAAGTAGTTAGGTAACATGGTATTAGAGCTTAGCTTGCTGGAGGACATGACTTCAAATCCCCTACAAGTCAATTATATATTTAATTTACCTATTTGCCATCCCAATTTGTTTTGGTTATTGCCAATCCTGATTTGTTTTACTTATTCTCTTGACTTGTTTATCTTCCACAACATGGTCCATGTTCCAACTGAGATGGATGTTGATACTAATATACATCATCAACCCATTCCATAATAATTTAAGCTTCTAGGTTCAACTTGTTACCTATATTTTTCTTGAGTAATTCTTATTTGGGAGCCATTTAGGCCCAGCGTTACCAAGCACTTCTTTTTTCACTGGTGGAAGGAACTATGTCTAAAGATTGAGTTTTTTTCTTTTTGAACACCAAAGACGCCTAAATCTATGGATATTATAGCATATTGTATACACATACACTTATAGTGTTATCTATAAGATGTTGTGGTCCACAATTTTCGAAGGACCCACCAAAACTTGTAGAATTTGTTCCTGTCTCCATGAATTCATAACCTCCCAGATGAATTTCTCTCAAAATTTTATTTAATTATCAGTTTCATGCTTCCTTCTTTTCCTCAGTTTCGTAGAAACATGGTTCATGTTCTGCTAATGATACTATGGCTAATTGTATTTATATTGCCTGTTGCCACCAAAGACAGTATCATTGCATCATCAGTGTTCCTGAAATGAAATTCACTATTTAGAATTTTGTTCCTTTCAGGTCCTGATTGTGAGCTTCTGATGGAAATCTACGGATACGTAATGAGAAAGGCTTTGAAGCTGGCCTCATGCGGCCAGCTTGAGAGCCTGAAGCCTCACCATGGGTCATGCATGCTGTCTGCAAGTGGGAAAGTAAAATGCCACAAGTGAAAGAACCCTTCTTTTATTTGGAAGTGGTTTAGGCCATCTAGAGTCCAGAAACTTTGGTTTCATATTTGTTGGTGCAGAATTTGATTTATGCCGGATCGAGCTGGAGTTGAGGAAGAAGAGGTCGCCGTCGGTGATCTGTAAAATAAAGTCCCGTCCGAAGTCGGTGGTGGTGGCTTCGGCAGGATCCTCCGATGATCAAGTCAGCTCTTCTGACCAATAGAAATGGAGTGCTTAGATAAGAATTCAGCAGAGTTTTAGGAAGGAGAAGAGAGCTTAGAGAAAACGTATCTGGAGGATCCCTTTTATAGACGAAGTCCGGAGCAGATTAATAGTGACGGCCGTAACCGTCTGGTAGTGGGCCGCTCAGGGCCACGTGGAGTTTGTTACGGAGAGAGATGTCCGTTGGCCATTCGTTGAGATTTAATAGTTGAAGTTCGGAGGAAGTAGGCGTTGGTTGGTGAAGAGCTTTGACATACATCAATTCCAGAGGACTTCGGACTCCTAAAAGAAACTTAACTGAAGAAAAAATTCAGAAGAAGTTCGGCTCCTGGAGAAATCCAACTGAAGAAGAAATTCGTAAAGAGTTCGGCTTCTGGAGGAATCCGACTGAAGAAGAAATCCGGAAGGAGTTCGGCTGATGGAGAAATTTGACTAAAGAAGAAATCCATAAGTTCGGCTTTTGAAGGAATCCGACTGAAGGAGAAGTCCGGAAGGAGTTCAGCTGATGGAGAAATCTGACTGAAGGAGAAGTCCGGAAGAAGTTCGGCTCCTAGAGGAATCCGACCGAAAGAAAAATCTGTAAGAAGTTCGGCTAATGGAGAAATCCGACTGAACGAGAAGTCTGGAAGGAGTTCGACTCCTGAAAAAATCCGACCGAAGGAGAAGTCTAGAAGAAGTTCGGCTCCTGGAGGCACTTGGCTGAAGGAGAAATCCGAAAGGAGTTCGGCTTCTGAACGAATCCGATTGAAGGAGAAATCCGGAAGGAGTTCCACTGATGGAGAAATCCGATTGAAGGAGAAGTCTGAAAGGAGTTCGGCTCCTGAAGAAATCCGATTGAAGGAGAAGTCCGGAAGGAGTTCGGCTCCTGAAGTAATCCGACTGAAGGAAAAGTCCGAAAAGAGTTCGGCTGATGAAGAAACTTAATTGAAGAAGAAATCCGTAAGGAGTTCGGCTCCTGGAGGAATCCGACTGAAGGAGAAATCCGAAAAGAGTTTGGCCGTTGAAGGAGTTCAGTCGTTGAAGGAGTTCGGTTAGGGCTCGGCCATTGGAGTTCGGCTGGGGTTCGATTGCTGAGGAGTTCGGTCGGCTGAAGGAGTTCGACTAAGTTTGGTCGTCGGAGGAGTTCGGCTGGGGTCCGGCTGCTGGAGGAGAATTTTCGATCAAAGCTCTTCCGTAATTACTAGTTGCATTAAACTAAGCATCAAGCTGAACTTCGACGGGAGCGAGGCTTATCCCCAACAATAGTCCCCCACTTTCGAGTTCAAAATTCGAAGGAAGAAAGTACAAAAAAGGTGACTGCCGAAGTCCTCTTCCGGATTCTGTACCTGTTCAGGTTGAAACTCAGGGGAGATCTTATCTTCAGCAGAGATTGATGTTCAAGTTGAAGTTCAGGGAAGATCTTATCTTCAGCCGAGGTTGACGTTTAAATTGAAGCTCGGAAGAGAATTCTGATCTCGGATTTCCGCGCTTGCTACTTGCTGCAGACGCCGAGCTCGTTGTGGATGCCAGGCTTATTATGGACGCCGGACTTGTTGTGGACATCAAACTAGGATCTCTTTTGCAAATCAGGATAAAATTCTGCCTTTCGCATTTGACGTAGTTAAGTTATCGTGGGAAAGCACGTGTAAGGATTCTCCACCGAGCTTCTTTCTTCTCCATGTCTTTGGTCTATGGGATTCCGACCTTTGCTTATGCTAGGATGAGGTTATCCTCCTGTTCCTAATAGGCTGTAGAAGCGTATTTAGGATTGTTGTCGGGGCCTCTCCTCTCACCTCGTCTAAAATGAACGAGTCCTTCAACTTTGCTCACGTTAGAATGAGGTTCTTCTCCTGTTCCTAACCAACTGTAGGGGCATATTTAGGATTGTTGTCGAGGCCTCTCCTCTCATCCCATTCTTGTCAGGGCCTCTTCTCCCATCTCGTCTAAAATGAACGAGATCTTCGACTTTGCTCATGTTAGGACGAGGTTTTCCTCTTGTACCTAACGGACTGTGGAGGCATATAAGGGCCATTGTCAGGGCCTCTCCCCCCATCTCGTCTAAAATGAACGAGGTCTTCGACTTTGCTCACGTTAGGACGAGGTTCTCCTCCTATTCCTAAACTGGCTGCGGGGGCACATAAGGATCGTTGTCAGGCCTCTCCCCCATCTCATCTAAAATGAACGAGGTTTTGATCTTGCTCACGTTAGGACAAGGTTCTCCTCCTATTTCTAACGGATTGTGGGGACACATAAGGGCCGTTGTCAGGGTCTCTCCCCCCATCTCGTCTAAAAATAAATGAGGTCTTCGACTTTGCTCACGTTAGGACGAGGTTCTCCTCCTGTTCCTAACGGGCTGTGGGGGCACATAAGGGCCGTTGTCAGGGCCTCTCTTCCCATCTCGTCTAAAATGAACGAGGTCTTCGACTTTGCTCACGTTAAGATGAGGTTCTCCTCTTATTCCTAATGGACTGTGGGGGGACATAAGGGTCGTTGTTAGGATCTCTCCCTCTAGCTCATCTAAAATGAACGAGGTTTTCGACGTTGCTCACGTTAGGACGAGGTTCTCCTCCTGTTCCTAACGGACTGTAGGAGCGCATAAGGGCCGTTGTCAGGGCCTCTCCCCTCATCTCGTCTAAAATAAATGAGGCCTTCGACCTTGCTCACATTAGGACGAGGTTCTCCTCCTATTTCTAACATGGCCATTATTGATTGCTTCTTTCTTGTCATCACATAGTTTTTGCATCGAGAAACAATAATGTTGAAATGGAGGAGTTTCATTGAAGGAAAATTACTGGCAGTACATTCTCAGATTCTCTGAGTTTCAAGATCGTGGGAGCGTTGTTCCTCCAAGCTTCTTTAGGCGTTAAGTTTTGGGCCGAACGACCTCCTCTACTTCATATGGGCCTGGCAAGCTTCCTCTGGCTCTAAGGCTGAGAGATGGTGGCTCGTCGAAGTACTAAGCCCCCCAGAGATAGCATTGATGATGCCGGAAGGTGGCCAATCTTCTTGTTGTTCCTCCCTCATTGATGGTTCTAGCTGCGGTAGCGCCCTTGGCTGATCTTCTCTTGCTTCAGGCCGCGTCTGTAGAGCATTGAGGGGGGCATAGTTGTGAAACCTTCTGGAGGAAAACTTCGCGCCCTTCCGTCGTGGCTTCTTTGACGACAAGCTTGAGAAGTTCGGGCTCGCTTGCGCTTAGGGGGAGTCCGTGAGCACGGCCGAATTTCATTCGACCCTCCATCAGCCATGGGTTTACTAGACTCGCCCGCTTGCCGCTCTCCTACGGCTCTCTCATCTCTCAATTTGAAGGCTTCTTTCGTTCGAACATATCCTTTAGCCCGAGCTAGCAGATCGGCAAAGTCCCTAGGGTACGTCTCCAGGGAGAACAGCAAATCATTCTTCTGAAGGCCGTCATTGAGTGCGGCCATTGCAACAGACTAGTCCAGATTTTGGATCTTCAATGCAGCAGCATTAAATCGAATGACATAAGCTCGGATAGATTCTCCTTTCTTCTGCTTGATATTCATCGGAGAATCTGAATCTCGACATGGACGTCAGCTGCTAACGAAGTGAGCCGCAAACTGATGGCTCGTCTGGTCAAAGGAGAATATCGTACGCGGCTTCAACGTCAATTACCAATTTCTTGCTGCTTCCTTTAAGGTAGACGAAAAAGCTCGGCATAAGATGGCGTTTGGTGCGCCATGGTATAGCATCATAGTCCGGAAGGCCTTTGGATGATCGATCGGATCAGAAGTTCCGTCGTAGCTTTCAAACCGAGGGAAGCTCGAAGTTTGGCGGAACAGGCTCTTGCATAATTCGGAGAGAGAAATGGAGATCGGTGTGGACATCGTCATGGTGAGCCGGGGCGATGTGGCCGAGCTCCTCAATCCGCTGATCTATCCTCCATAGTTTCTGATTGAGGACGTCATCTCGATCGCAGACCTTGGAAGACTTCCGACTGTAGATGGGGAAGGTTTCTTCCGAAGAAAAATCACGATCCGAACAAGGATCCTCTGCTCCTTGTTTTTTTTTCCCAGGGGTGACGGGTATGCTAGCCCAAGTGCTCTTCCTTGAGACCGATTCCTGATATCCCAATGGCGGATTTTCTAGCGGAATCGCCGTCAGAGGCTGCCACATGGTCTGCACCATCTCGATGAGGCCTTGAACCCGCTGCATCAGTAGGTTAAACTGCTCCGGATCAACCATGGCCGTCGGTGGAGGAGGAGGTTGAAGCGTTAGCGCTGGAGCCGGAATGGACGGATCTAGCTCGGATCTGGCGGCAGAAGCAGTAGATCTCCTGGTAGTCGCCTTCTTTGGAGGCGTTTCTTGGGATTGAGAGAGAGAATGGAGATGGACCTTCGAGAAGAAGATTCACAGGATCGGTTGAGCACTCTTTTAAAAACAAGAGTACCTCAGGAATAGAGGGCCCTTCCTCTAGCGCCAATCCTTTTGGTGCAGAATCTGACTGGAGTTGAGGAAAAAGAGGTTGCCATCGATGACCTGCAAAATAAAATTCCGTCCGGAGTCGGTGGTGGTGGCTCCGGCAGGATCCTCTGACAATCAAGTCAGCTCTTTTGGCCAACAGAAATGGAGTGCTCGGGCAAAAATTCAGCACAATTTTGGGAAGAAGAGAGCTTAGAAAAAACGTATCTGGAGGATCTCTTTTATGGACGAAGTCCGGAGCAGATTAATAGTGATGGCCGTAACCGTCTGATAGTGGGCCACTCGGGACCACGTGGAGTTTGTTACGGAGAAAGGTGTTCATTGGCTGTTCGTTGAGATTTAATAATCGAAGTTCGGAGGAAGCAGGCGTTGGTTGGTGAAAAGCTTTGACATACATTAATTTTAGAGAAGTTCGGACTCCTAAAGGAAACTTGACTGAAGAAAAAATCCGGAACGAGTTCGGCTCCTGGAGGAATCCGATTGAAGGAGAAATCCGTAAGGAGTTCGGCTCCTGGAGGAATCCGACTGAAGGAAAAATCTGGAAGGAGTTCGGTTGATGGAGAAATCCGACTGAAAGAGAAGTCCAGAAGGAGTTCGGCTCCTAGAGAAATCTAACCGAAGAAAAAATCCATAAGAAGTTCGGCTGATGGAGAAATCCGACTGAAAGAAAAGCTCGGTCCTAGAGGAGTTCGAAAGAAGTTCGGCTCCTGTAGGCATCCGACTGAAGGAGAGGTCCGAAAGGAGTTCGGCTCCTGGAGAAATCCGACTGAAGGAGAGGTTCGGAAGGAGTTCGGCTTCTGGAGGCACTTGACTGAAAGAGAAATCCGGAAGGAGTTCGGCTGATGGGAAATCTGACTGAAGGAGAAGTCCAGAAGGAGTTCGGCTCCTGGAGGAATCCGACTGAAGGAGGAAATCTGGAAGGAGTTCGGCTGATGGAGAAATCCGACTGAAGGAGAAGTCCGGAAGAAGTTCAGCTCCTGAAGGAATCTGATTGAAGGAGAAATTTGGAAGGAGTTCGACTGATGGAGAAACTTGACTAAAGAAGAAATCCGGAAGAAGTCTGGCTTATGAGAAATCTGTAGGAGGAGTCGGAAGGAGTTCGGCTCCTGGAGGAATCCGATTGAAGGAGAAATCCGGAAGGAGTTCGGCCGCTGGAGGAGTTCAGCTAGGGCTCGGCCGCTGGAGGAATTCGGCTGGGGTTTGATTGCTGAGGAGTTCGGCCGGCTGAAGGAGTTCGGCTAAGGTTCGGCCGTTGGAGGAGTTCGGCTGCTAGAGGAGAATTTTCAATCGAAACTCTTCCGTGATTGCATTAGACTAATCATCAAGTTGGACTTCGGTGGGAGTGAAGTTTATCCCCAACAATATTTTTCTTAAATACTGTATCCAAAATTAGAATATTTATTTTCATCTTCCATGGTTCTGTTATATATAATACACTATCTAAAAATTTGAAAAAGTACATGATTGTGAATTTATCATTGTTTGTGTAGCCAGACTCCATTCCTGGAGGGGTTCTTGGCACATGTATCGTGCATGCTAGACCTTAGATAAAGAGGAAAAGACCATAAACAACTGCAGACCTATGCCCACCACTGCTGGTTGCTTTTGTTTTCAACCAAAAGAATTGTGCTGATAGGTTTTCTAACATTACTATCTGAAATCATAGTTGAGACCGAATGATTGATTAGCTGTGATGTATCATTAATGTGTTACTTTCATAAAATTTCCTTTAGAGCATGGAACATATTCAATATTTTCTACGTATCTATCCATCATAACATTGAGATGATTATCACTAAATTATTTATTTCAGACCACACACACTTTTCTGTCATATCTGATAAAAGCTAGCCCACTTGTCAAGGTTTATCCTGGACAACGTGCTGGTGGTATTGAAGCAGATATGATGGCTGCCAATGAGCTAAGTACTCATGCCTTCATTCAAGTAAGTATACAGTTTACTCCTAAGTCAGGACCAACAAAAAGAATATTTATTTCATACTGGAAATTTCTTCATAAGATATGGTTAATGACATAATAGATTGTTTATTTTATCTAACTTGCCAGGTTGTGCTATAACATGCAGCGTGACTCCAGAAACATATGTCAGAATATTCAGTTTTTGTTAGGGGGGTTCGAGACAAAAACTGGAGAGCAGGTTTGTTATCTCATCTATAAAGGTGTCATTGTTTTTGGTGTATTTGTAGTAAATTCTATTTAGATAAAACAAAGATGTTGCCTTTTCAGTGGCTTGCATTTCGTGATGATGGGAAATATAGTGCAGCAGACTATGCCAAAATTATGAGTGAAACAATTTCAAAGAATCTTGCTAAAGGAGAGCCGAAGTTTTGGAATCCATTTGATCAGGAGCAGAAACTGAAGCGAAGGAGATTATTTGTTATCAAACTACTAAATGGAGCTATGAATGGCCTGGCCTACATGCATGACCATGATAGATTACACCAGAGTCTCGGTCCTGCTTCTGTTGTTCTCAAGTATGTTATCGATCATGTTGGAATGTATCTCCATTTGTTACCTTTTTCTTCCATGGGCTTATGGGAAAAACAAGGACAATTATATGAACAGTTGATTTTATGTATTTGTTGATGGCAGCACAATAGCAGAGAAAGATGCAGCTTATTTAGTGCCACGTCTTCGTGACTTAGCCTTCTCAGTTGATATTGGGTATGTTACATATGATTTACTTTTCTGCATATTTATTGGCTAAAATTATGTGGTTCTACTGTTAGTAAATCAAAAAAAAGTGTATTGCCATAAATTATGTTTAGCAGATGAAATATGTGAACATATTTATGCATGCATGTATGTATGTATCAACATAAAAGGAAATCAAGTATATTTCCTTTTCTTAGTCTTCTGTGTCTTGTATCTGTAATGACATTATGAATATCTGGAAGTAGAATTTGATCGAAAACTGTCTCACTTTGTTCACAGATCCACTTCATCAGACACTATACAGCAAATT
This sequence comes from Cocos nucifera, assembly GCA_006176705.1. Classification (NCBI taxonomy): domain Eukaryota; kingdom Viridiplantae; phylum Streptophyta; class Magnoliopsida; order Arecales; family Arecaceae; genus Cocos; species Cocos nucifera. The sequence goes on from QRFJ01000114.1 coordinate 1,953,422, forward strand.
TTAAACTCTTCAGTATTAGATTAAGAGCATGCTGGCATTTCTTTCTTTTAATTTTTTTTATTCTTTATAAACTGATGGTTACCTACCAAAAGGAGTTGTATGGGCTCTATAGCTCAGACCTGCTGCTACTAATGTCATCAAGTTTAGTGCTTATCTATAGTTATTTTCGACCATAAATGATATCATCCATTCATCTTGTAAAAATTTTTAAGTGAGACAATCAGGTTGCAAAACTAACTGTGGTGCCATAATAATTTTAGTTTTCTTCAGTTACTTTGCTATATAATCAAGTTTTTTCATGTATTTTACATGGAAATCTTGATTCTTCTAGTTACATGAGTGAATAAGTATAAAGATTTTGTATCCGTTTCTTCTTGATTTGGATGCGATGACAGGTATTCATCTATCGAAGCAGGCCCTGGGGCATTGTCAGAAGGACTATGGCACCGAGCATCTGTAGCTGGCGCATTTACTCCTCTGGAGAAACGAGCTTATGGAATAGCTGATGACATGTAAAATTTATAGAGACCTTCTGACATTTATGATTCAAATGCACTTCTTGAAATGTAAAAACTTTCTTGGCTTAAGTTTTCATTTGTTTATTTCATCCTACATTATGCTATCAAAATGGTATGATGATTTTCAGCTAATAATTCTTGCATATAACTTCTCTAATGTTTATTCTTAAGCAGATATGAAGCAGGGCTTCTCTTTGCTTACCTAGCTTTTGTTCCATTTTGTGAAGCGAGCATCATGGATGCCATTTCCTTGCAGGTAATTGGAGTTTTACCTTTGCACAATGCCCCTTCTCTTGCAAGACTCTCTGTTTTTTTCTTCCAAATGTAATTATAGCCTAACCATTAAAAAAAAAAAATTGTAAACTTGCAGAGGCTTCTTGAGAGTACGTTTCAGCTTGATTCAATGCTGCAAGAGAGTAAGAACACCCCCCCCCCCTCCCTCGCTCTCCCCCTTAGTCATACATACAGACTGTCTTATATGCATCTGTATGCACTTCTCCCTCAATGTCTTATGATATTCTTGATATAAGGACGTGCTCAACAAATTTAGAGTGAAAATACAGGAAATAACTCCACTGTTTTGTGAGAAAGCCAAGGAGAAACCAAGGTATATATGGTTATGATAATATGAAATTTTGGTTAACAATTTAGTCTTGTGATGGAAAGATCAACTGCTTCCCTACTCTTGCACCTTTCTGTATAAATTAGAACAAGAGTTTTGTGTTATCATCCAAGCCTTTTCCTATAAAATATGTGGTCAGTTATATAGAAAAGGGTTTTGCTAGCATGCATTTTTTAGATATTGTATTCAATTGAGAGGGTGGATCCCCATTGTCTTAAATAGAAATTGCATTGAAGTATGTCATCAGTCTATTTGTTGGTAAGTGATGCCTCTCTTAGACCTCTATACTGTTCCTCCATTACCCTCAACTCTGCTGATGCTGAGGCCCCCTCTATCTCGCCTCAATGGATGAGCAGCTCCTCTTCTCTCAGCATCCAGTCCAACTTTCTGACTATCTTCTCTGTTTCCCACCCTTCTCTTGCCCTCCCATTCACCAAGAAGGATAAACCACCTCTCTCGTGGCATCTCTTGTGCCCTTTCCGCAACTTCAGAGGACTCCTCACCATCTAGAGAGCAAGGCTAAGAGAGAGAGGGTGAGATAATGCTGCAGTTAGGAGGAGGCTGGCAGCCTAGTCTTCATCACTCTCTCCCCTATACTGAGATATAGCAGAGGGATGGTGAGATCATGTTACGGCCTCTTTTTTTTCTTTTTCTATCTAGCCTATAAACTTAATCCTTACCTGAAAAACAGCTTATATATGATACCCGGTTGGACACATGCAGTTACTTGCTAGGATCTTCCTTCTATTGGCCCATCTAAGCCTAGGTGTTTTTGGACGATCAGCATACAGCAGCTTTAGTTTCACATGGAAATTAGAATGCACACTAACAGAACCCTTAAAACAATTATAGTTTCTTGTTTAGGTATTTATTAGTTATATTGTACATTAAGTTATGCATATCCATGATAATATCATGCTCATTACAAACAAATACAAATTATTATGATGATACACATTCATTAATTAACACCAAATTATATTATATTGTGCATAAATTGATTGCTTCTGAAGAGTTATGGATGATGACAACATATATTGATGGTGGATGTAAAAGGGGATCTTGGGAAAATGAATAAAAGAAAGAAATGAAGCAATGAGATAAGGTTGGTGGATCAGAGTCAAAGCCATTGATCCTTGATCGACTGTCTTGTATTAGTCTATCAGATGTACCTGTAGAGCTAGCATCCTCAGTGTTTGTGAAGTGTGCAAGTTAAAGTTGTCAATGGAACTTATCCCTTAGTTAATCAGATCTTTCATTTTTATCTTCACAAATTCTTCTCTGCTGTTCAAGCCACATTGTCCAACAGATGGATGTTTAAAGTAGATTTATCACTCAACATCCTTTTTTCTTTGGGTATGGCTCACTCAATTATTTTCTGAGTATTCTAGCTAAGGAACTGAAATTTAAATGTATGAGATGGTCCCTTTTGCTTCAAAAATAAAAAAGCAAGATGATTTCTTATATTTAATAGATATAAACACTAGGTGGCATTAGATAGTCTGATGTTCACTTAGAAGTGCAGTTACCCATTTTGCTATGCTGTAGATTTTGTTCATGTGCTGTAGATTTTGTTCATGTGCCTAGGAGGAACCCAGGTGCCTGGGTGGCTAATTTTGACAGCATTACAAGAAGAAATGCATTCTTCAGAAGAACATTTGTGATATAACGTCAAAAACTTTTATATCCTCTCAAACACTTAAATAGCTAAATAATGCTAAAATTTTCATCTGCAAATTTGTCTGGAGTATGATTCTGCATTTTAGATAACAAACTACAGTTAGCATTCATTTAATTTTCAGATTTAAAGGTTCTACAGGAAATGGATGTGTCTCATCACATGTCCATGTAGTTGATGTACAATGACAAGTTAGTTTGTACGAATGTGTTTTACTAGGTACTGTTTAGCAGATGACCGTTTACTAGAAGCTGTCAAATTTCTGGATCTAGGTGATGGTGCTGGCTGGGAGTTGCTCCAGGTTTGTTTTCATCTCTCACAACAACTGATGCATCTGCAACTATATGATTTTCATATGCATAGCAAGATGACTCTAAAAAAACATTTTTTGGACATTTGTAACCAAGGTTTTCAGTTCCAATATTGCCGGCACGGTCCGGTACGGTTCCGTACCAGATCGGACCGACGAAACAAGAAAAGAACCGGAACCGGGAGAAGGAAAAGAGAGAAAGAGAGAGAAATAAAGAGAGAGAGGGAGGAAGAAAAAAAAGAAAGGAGGGGAAGGAGTCGGAGGGCACATCGGACGGCCTCCGGATGGCGTAGTCCATGCGCACGGTGCCGTGAGCATGAAACAGGGGTGATGCCCCTGTTTCACGGTCTTTTTTTTCAAAAAATAAAACTTAAGTGAAGCCGACAAATAGTTTGCCATTTGCCGGCTTCACTGTTTAATAGGTTCTTTTAAAAAAAAATTAAAAAAATGAAGTCGGCAATCTGATTGCCGGCTTCACTGATTTTATTTTTTTTAAAAAAACCATTTAACAGTGAAACCGGCAAATAATCTTTATTTTAAAAAAAGGACACGCGTGAACAGGGGCTGTCGCCCTTATTCCACGATCGCGACACCGCCCACGCCACTTCCGCTGCCTGATGGCCACGACGGCCACTCAGAGACCTCCGGCGGCCTCTCCACCATCCCATTCTCCCATCTTCGGTAGTCTCCTCCTCTCTCTCTTTCTTTCTTTCTCGTTGCGGCAGCCCTATTAGGCAAACCGAACCGCGACAGCTTTCGCCACGCTCCGGCAGCCGCAGAGGGCCACCGCCGGCGTCCTCCTCCCTCTCTCCCTCTCCTCTCTCTCTACCTTTGTTTCCCTCTTTTTCTTTCTCGGCACTGGCGTGTGCCATTTTCCATGCCAGAACTGTCTCAGTTCCCCACAGGTCCGGTTCGGCACGCCGCGAACCATCCGGTTCGAGACAGTTCGAACTTTCTTATTTGTAGCTTTTGGATAGATGATATTGTTATACCATCAATATACACTCAACTGCTGGCCAGGTGATGGCTCATGACTCTACTTTATGCTGCAAACTTTCAAGTCTTTAGGTGCATGGCATGCAACACTAGTACCACATGCCCTTTGAATGAGTATATTTTATTCATTATCTCTTCTCATCCCCAGGCCTCCTCAAGTGTGGCTTAGTAGCTCGGATCTTCAAGCTATAGTAGCTAGATTGTGCATGCTTAGCAGTGCCCCTCTAGATCTTGCATTGATATTAAAAATTCTAATGCTTCTAAACACTTCTCTTTCCTACCATGCCCATTACTATCACATTTTTTGGAACAAGTAATAATTTCGTCATTAATTGTTCACCATTTTTCCCTATGGCATGTCTCAAGAAAGTGCGACAATAAAAGAGCAGGTTCTTAATGTTCTAATAATATTTTATATTTTCCCTATACAAAAATAAGATTTAGTTTTGTTAAATGCTTCCTAGGTTTATTATGATTCTTAATTTTTGGGAGCTCCTTGTCCTTACTTTTCACTTGGGAAATATTTCATTGTCCGCTCCCCACTCAATTGAGGCTATGGTCAATGAGGTAGGAATGATGTCAGATCATAAGGTGATATAATAAGCTTTCAAGGTTATTATCACGCCCCGATCCCGAATTCAGAAATCAGGGACGTGAACAGCCGCAGCATACCTACAAAAAACTATTCTCATAGGCATGCAAGGCACATAACCTGTCAATAATTCAGACTAAACTAACCAACATAGTGATAATCATAATTTAAGTTCTACCAACTTAAATTCTAAAATAAAATATTCACAGATATTGTAGACATCTAACTACAATCTGATAATTTACATATTATTACAAAAGGATAGTATAAGGAGACTTCCACAAATTTAAAAGGATGGTCTACAAAATTTGAAAGGTTGCTTGAGATGACTAATTACATTCTCACTCTAATCTCACATTCCAACCTTTATCCATCTTCATCAAGCTTCTGGCTCTGCAAAAACATGGGAATTACAATAATGAGCTAATAGCCCGGTAAGTAACTAAGACATAATCAAAGAAATTAAGTTACTAAAGCCAAATAAATATTTAATATAAAAACTAGTGAACAATATGACATTTATAATTAGATCCAAACTTTTAGTTCTATAACACAGATATAATCAGGCAAAACATTATACAAATTTTTAATAATTTTATAAGAGCATATTTTCCAAAAGTATTATATTAACTCATCAGTCTATACAATCACGATCAGATATAATCCCTGTGACATGGCCCATAATACCGTATTTAACTCCTGTGGAGTAGGTCCATAATACCGCATTTAACCCCTGCGGAGTAGGTCCATAACGTAAAGTTCCGGATCAGTCCATATCAATTGCCAATGTACAACCCCTGTATGGCAGGGTCTAGAGCGTAGGTAGACTGAGAGTTTAATATACATACATAAATTCAATTTAAATAATTATTACTATGACATATATAAGTTGTAACATATATAAAATTTCTGAATCACTACATAAAATCCATAAAAGTGACTAATCATCAAACTTTTGACAAACCATATGCAACATAATTTTTTTCAGATCAATGTATTTACAAGTTCCATATCAAGTTTTCCCAAAATTCTATCAATTAAGAATCATTCAAATAAACCTGTAATTATCAATTTCCAAAATACTATGAATGCTCAATACTTGAAATATACAGTTTTCTATAATTCACACTTGCTTCAATATTTCCAATATAACTAATGCATAGTAAGATTTCAAAGTATATGACAGCAATTACGTCAATGATTAATCTCAAATCATATGTACTTATCAAGTTATGCAATTATCTTGATTAAGTTGAGGTTACTTACCTTACAAATGTCCACTATCGGGTTATCTAGTGCTTCCCCAAAACTTTTCGGAACCTAATAATCCAAAATACATGCATATACCTTAAATTAGTATCATATTATTCTTTTTGCAATAATCTATAAAATTTCTTAAAATCCTAAAACCGAAGTTTCTAGTTAATTATTCTACCCTGCGCAATAGCCCCATTCCGGGATTTAATTATCCTATTAAAGAATATTCAAAAATTCTTCAATTATGCAAACTAGGTAAGCAATAAGTTGTCAACCCCTAATTAAATTTTTAGATCAAATTGCTTAGCTATTAGAGAGATAAAATTCCTAGACTAGTACAGGCAGAATCTACCAGCCCAAAATCAGCAATAATCCTCCCTTAATATATATATATATATATATATATATATATATATATATATATATATATATATATATATATATATTATTATCCCAAACCATCCAATAATTAAATCTTATATTTAATTAGGTTAATAGTAAGAGGTTTAGGATAAACTTACATTGATGGGAAGAAAACTTCAGGGCACACCGCACCAAAGAAAAGAAAGAAATAAAGAGGAAGAAGAAGAAGAAAAGAAGAGGGGAAACAAGAGAGGGATAGGATGCGTGGAGGAGAGGGAGATGGGAGAGAGAGTGCGGGAGTTAGAGAAGAGAAAGAGAAGGAGAGAACGGCAGAGGCGAGAGAGAAACAGAGATAGGCGGTGCAGGGGGTGGGGGTTGGGAACTTACGGGACCAGCAGGGCTCCGTCTAAGGTGCAGGCCCTGCTAGAGGGGGTTTAGGCTTGGGCCTAAATGGGCCCAGGTCATCACAGTTATATAGAGTAACTCAAGACTCTAAATGAAATACGTTCAGCTAGGTAGTTATGCTCAAGTCAGGTTTTTTACATTTAGTTAGACTATAGTTCTCTGAAAGTCGGGACACCTTTGGCTAAGAGGTTGGTCAAACTGAACTCAATCCTGTCTTGGTAGCTTAGGCATTTTCAAGGAATGATGGAAGTGATGTCATTAAGAGTGTCTCAAATATCTGTGCGTTGATGAATGTTGCAACAAAAAAAAAGCACATGGATGCTGTTATTAGGTGGTCGCATCCACCTTCTAAAACATAATGTGCTTTGTGTCTCAATATATGATGTTCTTTAATGATATAGCCCATATCCTGCTGCTTGCCAGTTCCTAATGTACTTCTCAATTTATTATCTGCTCTACCGTTTGATGTACTTCTAAAGATAGTTCCTAATGGATGAGTCTATATTAATCCTGTCCTATTAGGGCTGGTATATCCTTTCCATGTAGATTCTTTGATTGGTCATGATGACATTTCAAAAAATGTAGATGACCTACCAAATTTGCAGCCGCCGATTTGGATTATTGGATTGAAAGTTAAACATTCTTCTCATTGAAAACTTAACTTGAACTTGCATTTATCTTGATACACATTAATTGTTTATCTGATCACAAAATACCAAATGCTTTTCGTATTGCAGGCCATGCTGAATCCTGATTATCATCAGCGTCCAATTGCAGAAGCAGTGCTGAGCCATCGATTTATGACAGGAGCTGTTCTATAAATTTGTTGGAGATCTTGTACACCGGCACATATCAAATTAGTGGCTTCTAAATGGCAATTTATTCAACCGTTCGACAAGTACATGCTCACAATAGTGTGTATTGCATTTCTGAATAAGTTAGAAAAATCAAGTCATGGATTATAAAAATTCCAGCTGTCCTACAATTATGTGGAATGGTAGCTTCTTCCAGCAATGATGTATTCTTAGGTTGTGAATCTCTCACCCGTTTTGATGAAACTGATCTAGCGAGACTTGGTACGGAGTACCGATGTTGTAGCTTAAGCCATTGCACTCCAGTACGGGCACGTGACTAGTTTCTGAGTATGTACTTGTGTCAAATTTGTGAAGGGTATCTCCATTCTAAAGATGCAGTTTCAAGGCTGTGCAAAATAATACTCCATCAAATAACCATAATAGCTTTTACGTAAATCAAATCTTCTTGCCCTTGGATGAGCCCATGCGGACACAGGTGGCATGTACCATTCCTGTGATTACACTGGTTTTATGAATCATTCATTTCTTACACTGGTCGCGTGTGCAGAACAGCTGTTCGATTGATACTTTCTCCGTTTGAGGGAAGAGTTTTACAAGCCTATGACAAAGCAGTGATGTGCTCTATGATAGGATGGGATTAGCATGCTCCAGGCTAATCTCTTTGTAAACGTTTGACTAGACTGGCATGGGTCATGAACCGTGGATGACTTATGCACTTTAGTGTTCATAAAAACATTGATTTAGGAGATACAAGGGCTGGTATCGACAAACAGCTGATACCTTCGGCACCAATAAACAGGTGTTTGGGGGTAAGTGGTTTTAGCCATCTTCTGGTCGGCGATTTGAATTCAGGTTTCACAACAATTTTTTAGCTCTTGCAGTGTTCAAAAGCTTAGGTTGACAAGCGCAACGGCATTTGTATTTAAAAATTAATAAATATATTTTTAAATTTTTATAAACTTAGAATGGATTAAAAGTGCGCAAAAGATTGGTTGTTACTCCTAATACACTTTTAAGAATAATTTTATAATTTTAATTATAAATTAATAAATAAATTATTTTTTTATTATAATATATATTTAAAAATATCTGTATTATATTCTTTGAGTTAACGGTAATGACAATTCATATTTTCAAGAATTGAAAATTTAAGACATGAATTTTCATAATTAACTCATAAACTGCTTCCGATCGTAGGATCATCACGAGAATGATGATCGATTCGGAAGGTTGGTGTACGATCGCTTTCTTAGGATAGACGTATCTTGAGTCTATGGTATGGAGACATCGGAGCGAGAGTACATGTACTTGTTAGAGAACGAGGGCACTGAGTACAGGTACTTATTAGAGAATGAGGGCACTGAGCATGAGCACCTCGAGTAGTCATAAGAAAGTCTATCTTCTCGTCGATGACTGATTCGATGCTGCAGTGGTGTGTATGGTTCTTTGACCTAAGGTGCATCGATAGTTCATCTTGAGAATATCATAGTTTGACTACATCATAACTCGATCTCTTAGCCATTCGAAATCCTAAGGTGTATGTTGGCTATAGCATGTTCATTGTAAGAATTAGATTGCACCAATAAAAAAATTATCTACCTCGGTAGATGAGGAGTAGCTCTATGATCATCATAAGATTGAGTCCTTAAGCTCATGGCCATGGCAGAGTGAAGATGATAGAAAGAATTTCTATTAGGATTTCACATTGGACTCGAATCGAATGATTAATTCATATGATGGATATTGGGTTTGATGAGTTTACCTTAACCCTAATCCTGTTATGGCTCAAGATAGAAGAACCCAATCATACAGGTAACTGCACCGAGAGGTTCGCTTTCAGTTCTGATGGATTGCCACCATATATTGTTAGGTATTACTGATGGATTTTAGGAGCAATTAGAATGATTTTGATGATCAATTATTCTAATTATATGAATCAAAAAAATTCTAATCCATCAAAAGATGTTTCGATGATGTCGATGATGAAGATCGCAATATATCTCATTATCCTACAAAATTGAACCTAACTGAATCACACAAATAAGGCTTTGAGTCTGGATGTCATCAATTAAGCTAACCCAGTTTGATTGATTTGGATTAGATCTAATTAGGTTCAAGATAATCGTGCTAGCACACGATTGAGCCTGACTTTCTCCTTTTGAAATATTTCTGATTCATTGCAACCAAGTCAAATTTGATTTGACTCATTCTTGTATTTTGAATGAATTTATTTTCATTTAACTGGAACAAATTTAGGTCAGATTAATTATAGAAATTAAATTCATTCATAGTCAAATTGGACTATGATAAAAAATTGACCTATTTGAGAGAATTGAGGATCATTTGATCAGATGCTTCTAAAAATTTTTTTAGAAATCATTTTGATCTGATTTCTAGATATGTGATGGAGCACGAATTATACATTAGATTTATCAAATTTCATAATTTTTGGAGGTATCTAGATTGGGTTATGATAGAGTTTGATTCGAATCAAACTCTTGAGGGAAGAGTCCTAGGTGCAATGGACTCTTCCTTATCTACTCATGCCGCCACCTTTCAAATTGATTTTTGGTGTCAAAATCAAATAAGATCTGAGGATTTTCGTGGAGAATTTTGGTCAAAGAGGAATTTTAACTTGGTGCTATGCTTTTGTATAAGAATCCTTGTGCCAAGGCTCTTCATGGAAGAAATATTTTTCATACCCAAAGACTATCATTCCAAATATTCCACACCTCCTCCATCCTCTCTCTTTCTCTCTTCTACATGCCTAAAAAATTAGTCATAAATTCGAAAAGAAGATCCAATCGAATTTGTGAAGAGTTCAACATCTATGGTGTTCGTGAGACGAACATACTACCTTCAAAAATTTTTTTTGAAGGACTTCCAAATCTGATTTTTGGAGAAAAAATTTACAAAGAAAAAACGTTCAAATTCTTCCCGAGTGGATACCAATAGAGACCAAACGCACCAATAGAGACCAAACGCGTGCGTGGCTCCTTCCAAAACTTTAGAAAACATCAGGATCATCGAAGGATAATCAAATTACTCAAAAAGATATAAAATTAAATTAAATTTAATTTTTATTTTAATTTTTAATATCAGATCACCATAATAAGATCTGAGAACTTTGAGAACTTTTAGATCTGATCAAATCATCTAGAAATTTTTAGAAAAATCCATCTCAGATATGATCAGATCTGCACAATCCTACGATGGAAAATAGAATTTTTCCTTCAATAAGATCACCGAGAAATGCAATAAAAATCAAGCTTACTTCAAGATTTATTTGTTAACTGCTAATATACATCAATCATTGAATGTGAAATCAATTTCGATCATACGTAATAACATAATCACTCATCTTCGGGCTAGATAACAGCCGGCTAGAATGAAGATAAACCTGCTTCACTGTCATCAACATGATCAGTCATGCCATCAGAAAGGGATAAACAACCACAAAAGCCATCATCAAAGATCAACAGTGTGCTGCTTGCAACCTTTAGGTCCATAATGCTGCGAGCTCCGCCTCACCACTTTCCGGCATAGTGCACAATAATGATTTTGGCAAGCCCAGCAAAAGATATGATTGTTATTTCCGACCTGTTTATTTTGCCCACCAACGCAGAACTCTATCAGCGCCTTTATAAGATAAAGTTACTTACAGGAAAAAAAATGAAGTTATTTTTATTTTTTTTTAAAAAAATCTCCTGTTCCGGAAGGGGGAAAAGATTATGATAACATATACACATGTACACATCTATGCATGCAAACGTTTTGGCAGGTAATATGGATAGACACCATTTTGCAATCTCCACACAAAGGCACATTTTCTTCTTCTTCTTGGTTTTGAAGAGGAAATAAATTCTGATTAAGTCGCTGTTTGGGGAACACAAAAACAAAGTCAAAGGTCCCTTATCAAACCAAGAAATGTCAGTAGTCATATATGTGCAAAACCTCTCATCTCGGTTGTGCCAGTGAAATATCACATACAATGATAAAATTATGCTCCTAGACATGGAAAAAGAATGTGTTACCAATAGACAAAACCAAGGGAGGCAAGCAGGTTGCAGGGTTGAGGATCTCCTGGATCACATTGATTGCGTATACCATTTTATGATTGAAAGTAATAGAATTTGCCATATTGGACGAGCTCAAAAAGGTTTCACACATATTGCTTATTCAGTAACGATACTTTATTGGATTATTGATTCCATCATTCCATGATACTATGACCAGCTGCCACATTCAAGACAGTCTAAGATGGCCCCAAGTCACATAAAACAAAGTATTCTCCCCCCCCTACCCCCTCTCTTTTTTTGAGGATAAAATTACGTAAAACAAAATCATAAAGTAACCAGTTCATCCATGCTTACCTTTGCATTTAGCTGTCGACAATTTGGACATGGATGACCAACATCAGCAAATAGATCAGCTTGTATTTGTGCTGCCACTTGTCGAGGATTCATATGCATTTCCCATCTCTCAATTTCTTCACGGGGAAAAAGTTCACATCCTTCCCTTTAAAGACAAGACCTTTGTCATTCTTCTCTTCCCATAAAACGCAGAGATGCAGACATACAGACACAGATGAACATCAATCATCACAAAAATTCTAAAATAACTCACCTAAAATGATCATATCCATCAATTGCCTTGTTACAGCGGTAGCAAAAGAACTGCCCACAATTTTGGCATACCATCTTGTTGCAGCCTTCTGTTCGAGAGATTGCCATCTTGCAAGATGGACATTGTTTAGCATCACGAAGTGCTTCCCTAACACTGAGAATCTCATTTATGATCTCACGCTCTCTGCGCAACTGATCTCCTTTTAGCCGAGTTGAATTCTGCCGCTCCTGTAACCAGGAAAAGCACCAAATAACTGTCACCATCCAATATACATTTTCTTTCAATTTATAACAAAATGGTTAGTACAACCATCATCCAATATACAATAAGAAATGGTAAAAAAAGGTATTTTTCTGAGTAAAAAAGGTGTGCGCACCATGTAGTTGACAGATAGTTTTCACAAAGTTCTTTTCAATAACTTAAGTTGCCTGAGGACAAAATTTAAATGCATACTTCATAGCCCAAGATATCGCACCTGCTCTGACCTTTGTTCCATTTTGTCCAATAAAACAGTACACTTCATTTTTCCTGTTGCTGAAGTATAACAAAACAATAAAAAAAATAATTCTCTAAAATTGGTCTTTTCCTCTAAATTTCTAATTGCACTAAATTTTGAAAATCATGCTTGAAAGGTGATAGCACGCTAAATGATTCTTTAGGATATGGCTACAAGGAAATTTTTCTAAAGCTTAATCTAAATCTCTTTATATATGCAACCAACCATATGATCATCAAAATTCTAAAAACAACCATCATGGAATGAATCCGATCCACTTGCATTGTTTTCATGCATAACTGGATATCTTGCCTATGTTTTGTGAGGCCCATGGAAATTTATTTGCAAAGAGAATCACGATCCCTGCAATATACTTTATGGAGGGTGGATTACTTCCACAATGTAATATCTTAACTGATTGGAGATAGATTGAAAGCAATAGCTCCAAAATCACCCAGAATTACCAGTAACAACAGGTTTGACTTGGAACAGATGCTAAGTGTCAGATCAGATACTTTACAGGGAATTCTTTCTGAAAAAAAGGCTCCCAGGTCACTGTCACATATGTGCTGTTCAATCACTAGCTTCTGCATGTATACCAATGCACACCTTCCCAAACTAGATACGGGACCACCTATGCAAATATCACACACCCTAAAATATTTTTGAAGCAATATCCCTATAGGATCCTACTCTAAAGGTTTCATGATGCTGGTTTCAAGACTAGCACAGAACAGTTCAAAATTCTTGATAATCTGTGACTTCAACTAGAATGAGAATAAATTGCATTTGCTACCTGCAAAATAAGTAGCTTTGCTTCTGGAGTCATACATTTTACCCCTACATGACGGCGTTCTCTGCAGATGGAGCAAAAGCTGAAGAAACACTTTGAACATTGAGCATGGTGGTCCTCATCTTCCAAGCATGCAGTTTCACATCTTGGACAGTAGACAACATCAGGCATCGAATCCAATGTTTTCTGTAGTAGCAAGGATTCCCAGCGTTCATAGGCTTCACTCCCAAGCAACTGTTTCAATAAACCAGGTGGAATAAGACTTCCACATTTAGCATCAGGACATAGCAACTTAGTTACCGTTCCCTCCTCCACATGCATATTAGAATAAGTCTCCATGCACTTCCAGCAAAAGAAATGCTGGCATGGAAGTTTGACAAATTCTGTACCTGATGAAATTAAAGAAAATTAAAGTATAAAAACACATGTCAGCAAATTTTAGTGAACCAATATAAGTATGCCTCTTTATGGCTAATGTTGCCTGTGTAAAAATTTAGTGAAATGAAGTATGCAAAAGGAATCTTTTCCTTCACGGACAGAGACATAAGAAGCTAAACCAAGATCTATGCAATCTCAGCTGAAACAATTGGTTTAAAGGAAATAATAAGAAAAGGAAACGAAAAACTCAAAAACAGAACTTAAGAAAAGAAATATATAAGAAAATAATAAGATTATGAGCCTGCATAACTCTCTGACTTGTTCATCTAGCACATAAATCATATTATAGCTTGCACGTTGCAAGCAGGTCACCTTAGTGCTGTACTGCATCACAGCTGATCGTTGAAAACTTGTAATTGTCAAATTTAAATGCAAGAAATAGAGAATAAAAAGGATGGACTCGACTTATACATGTACTATGTATCATATCTACTTTTATGCTCAATTTGAGATTTCTTTCTTTTTTTTCCACATTTTACTATATAGCCAAGTACTCGACCACAATGCCTTATCCCAAGTAAATTAAGGTTTGCAAATGTAATACTTCCATCAAAGGTAACGGCTTGTCAAAAAGAGCATGGATCCAGATTTTACTAATTATGACATCTTAGAAGATCTCAGGTTTGGATGGACGTTGGCAACATCTAATTTACCAGGACATCATCTAATGATAGTAGTTAATCTATGTACTGAAAATGTAGTTGACATATGTTTGAAGGTTAATGGCTCAAATAAACAATCAAGTATCAAATCTTGCTATAATAATGTACAGATGAGGGCTGAAGTTAAACCCTGGGTAACAGAAGATAGAACTACCAAACCAATTTCCAGAATTTTTTTTTCTTGAAAAAAATAAAGAATGAAAAAGGTCTGGCCAACCAGCTACCTTGTAAACACGAAGGTTAGGAAAACAATAAATGAAAATTTGTATATGACTCATCAGGTTAGGAAAGAAACTGAATGGAATTCCACAGATGGAGTCAGGATCTCCCCCCCATCATGAAGAGAAGAAAAATGACCCAGGTAAAATTTGAGGCCTTTAGGAAAAGAGCACCAACTTAGTAACAGCATCTGTAGAGGATAAGAACATGAACTGAGACAAAAACCCAACCTCTATAACACTTGATTACTCTCCATGATACAGATGCTATGATTACAAACCCATAACTTGTATGAATTAATCCTTCAAAGCAGTGAGTTTATATGCAACTCTTGATTCTGGAAGACTAAATACAAGACAGTTGCCAGATGGGCTTATGTTCACATAATTAGGAGTGATTGGATCAATAAGAGAATTAGACACATTATTATTTATACTCTGCAATCTTTTATAGACAGATTTCTTTCTTATGCTTAAAGAGTAAGACAAAGAATGGAGCAAACTACTGTTTCAGATTTAAAGTGATATGTGGGATATAAAACATGAGAGTGGAATAAATGATGCACATCAAATTGCAGAAACACATCCTACAAAAAAAGGACAAAAATGCAGAGAGCAATGCATACAAAGAGTCTAACCTGCATGCTCACTAAAACAAATAATACATTGATGTAGATTGTTCAGAAAATCTTCATGACACTTCTTATTGTTGTAACTAATTATTGAAGGAATGATAAACTCTGGCGAGACACTTCTTGAAATGGCACGCATGTCTCCAGCATCTGAGGTATCATATAGATCAAGCATTACTCCATTATCAAACCCAAGGTAGGAGAGAGAAGAATTTTGCAGCCATTCTACCCATTGATATATAACCTCCTGCCCTGTTTGCTCCATCCAGATGGTGTCCAGCATGTGACAAAGATCGGAAATCTTCAAAGCATCCAACCACCGTGCCATGACTGTGAAATAGGGAGGATGATGGCTTGGATATGATTGAGGTAATAAACATGTCAATATAATTGGGGGCAGGTATCGAACACTAAACATATACAAAAACTCATCAGATTCATCACATTCTGTCCCGCCATCTCGACCTTTTACTCCAGATTTCAACTTTTCGCTGGATGAATGGAGCTTGGCAGATATGCTGATGTCATCAGGAACTTCATAATGGATATAAATCTGCAAAACAGATGTCAAGAATCAATTTCTTCTTTATGCATAATTACATATAACTGCTACAGTAAAAACCAACCTGGAAGGACCGTAAACCTCTTTTCCTATCCAAAGTGATAACATTGTCCCCATAAATTGCTTCCAATGCCAGAACCTGTGAATCAGAGGCTGAGGATGAGAAGACAACGACCATACTTTACATGATATATAATCGAACAGAAGCTCTGTCAGACTACATAAAATCAAATTTCTAAAGGGTTACTAATTTTTTGTTAAAAAGAATCTACCTAAACAATATCTATGTTATATTTTATGTGAAAAGAACCAAAATATTGCATCAAAATATAGCTTTATATGAAGGTAAGGGTTGAGGTACCAGTTCATACTGCACAGCATGGATGGCGGAACTGCTACTCAGTACACCCCTTATTTCCATAACCTGCCGGCATGTTTGATTTTATGTAACAGGTTGCAGCATCTAGATCCCTCATAAGGATCTGATTTGGTTTAAGAAGGTATTTCCAAGAGTAAGGTACTGTGAGAGAGATTTGTGCCAAATTGAAAAGATTCTATGATTCATTTAATGTCTAGTTATTAGCAAATATAGAATAGATTATTTACTTATAATTAAGATAAGTTTTCACCTAGAATGCAAATAATTAGATAATTTACATGGTCAGTACTTGACTTGTAATTCAACAACATGACCACAAGGATTACATTATAATGTCAAATCTCAATGGATTTCAAAACTTTTAATTTTCCTATGTTTTCCAAGGACCAAAGGATATACATTCCTAATCTTCCAACAGCTCTTTGCAAGAGAAGGAAAAAAAAAAAGAGATCAGCCATGATTGCTTGAAGTTGTATGGAAGGGAGAAGAACCATGCCACACCAGATTCCTGGCTAATGACTGGAGAAAAATGCTGCTTGCAAAACACAAAGAAGTGGCTCCAGTTTTTTCAGTTCCTAACATTTGTATGGAGTTATCTGTTTTCTGCTGGTGGTAAGAGCTGTTCCCTCCCTTATTTCTTCCAATTTTCTCTCTCTCGTATTTTTTTATGATCATTATCTTGAATTTTTTGGCTCCTGCCATTTCTCCTCCTTTCTTTCGGTGGGTGGGGGGTGGTTGGGCAGCATTGGATCATTCTGCACTTTTAGGAGCCTCATTGTACTCTGAGGACAGCATGGTGCAAATGCGTACTATTTGAGATCAATCCTTAAATCTTTAATTTTTTGCCAAATAAGTAAAATCATAAAAGCCTGAAAAACAAAATTTCCAACAATGACATGAGCATGCATGGAGCGGGAATAAAGAAGAGCAGATGAGCCGTTAGCAGTTTCATTTGTGTTTTTGTCTTCAATATTTTAATCATGTTAAAGAGGCAACTTGGCTACAGAGGCTTGAGGCATGAAGAGCATTTTATTCTGTCTAAAAATGTTTTCAGATGTCCTTCACTTATGCTCATCAATATTTTGTTATTGAATTACTGACTGGACTTGTAATCCCTGATTACGAAGCTTTTCTGGTCTGCTGGTAATTTTTTAAGAGCGGCAAAGAGAATGATTTGTTTGTTGATGAGAGGTACAGACAGAGATCTCTTTTTTCTTATTTGGTAGTGCTAGGCTGGAAGTGTTGTCATCTATCCCTGATATTGGCTGAACTCTGGGGTTAATCTGGGTGGTTTGAAGGTGATGTCTCAAAAGATTTCTTTCTCAAATTATAGGTGATGGTATAAGCATGCTGGACATCCTCATTAGTTAGAAATCCAACATCTATAATACTCAAACCTAACTACTTGAGTTTCATCTCAGTATCCTTTTCCACACTCACATCAATTAGGGAGTAGGCAATAGTACCTGTATTTGTGTCCTTCTCACTGCAAGGGCCTCTATTAATTAGTATATAACAAACCATCTCAATCTGCAATCGACAAGCTTATCTTCTATTCATCTAAAAACTAGGCATCCTTTAATTTCATCATTTCTGGCTCCACTCATACTACTTTTACTAACCACATCTCATGTCCATCAAACTCATCCTTTACATATGCACTCCCATTATTACCCAAGACCAATCCATGCAGATAGCTAGCCTACTAGGCCAACTTCTAAACTTGAGGAAGAATACCCTAAATCAAAAAACACTTTTGGCAGTTGCTTATTGTTGGTGCAGAATTTGGTTGACGCCGGATCGAGCTAAAGCTGAGGGAGACGAGGTCGCCGCCAGTGACCTACAAAACAAAGTCCTATCTGAAGTCAGTGGTGGTGGCTCCGGCGGGACCCTCCAACGATTAAACCAGCTCTTCTGGCCAACAGAAATGGAGTGCTCAGGTGAGAACTCGACAGAATTTTGAAAAGGAGAAGAGAGCTTAGAACTTCGAGAAAACGTATATGGAGAGGCCTTTTTTATAGACGGAGCTTGATTGATGGTGACAGCTGTAGCTGTCTGGCGGCGAGCCGCTCGAGGCCTGGTGAGTTCGGTATGGAAGGAAAGGTGTCGTCAGGCTGATGGTGACGGCCATACCGTCCGATAGCGCCATACCGTCCGATAGTGTCGCCTGTGGCAGACTGATGGCGACCGTTCGTCGAGATTTAATAGTCGTAGCTCTGAGAAAGCAGGCTTAGTTGGTGGACTTCGGCATATATCAATTTCAGGGGAGTTCGAACTCCTGAAGGGAATACGTCTGGAGAGGATTATCCGGGAGTAATCTGCTAGAGGAATCCGATTGAGGAAGAAGTCCGGGAGGAGTTCGGCTCTCGGAGGAGTCCGAACTGCAGGAGAACCTCGGAGGGAGTTCGGCTAGGGCTCGATCGCTGAGTTCGGCCGAGGCTCGATCACTGAGGAGTTCGATCAGCTGAAGGAGTTCGGCTAAGGTTCGTCCGCTGAAGCTCTTTCGTGGCTACCGATTGCATTAGACTGAGCATCAGACTAGACTTCGACAGGTGCGGGGTTTATCCCCAACAATAATCCTCCCCACTTCCGAGTTCAAAACTCGAAGGAAGTAGAGAAAAGATGACTGCCGAAATCCTCTTCAGAGCTCTACGTCAGTTTAGATTGAAGCTCGGGGAAGATCTCATCTCCAGCCAAAGTTGAAGTTAAAGTTGAGGCTCGGGGGAGATCTTATCTCCAACCGAGGTTGAGGTTGAAGTTGAAGTTGAGGCTCGGAGGGATCTCATCTCCAACCGAGGTTGAAGGAGATCTCGTCTCCTGTGGGTGAGGTCGAAGGTTGAGCTCCCCAGAAAAGATCTTATCTCCAGCAGCCAAGATCGAAGGTCGAGCTCCTCGAAGGAGATATTATCTCCAGCAGTCGAGGTTAAAAGTCGAGCTCCTCGAGGGAGATTATCTTCAGTAGCCGAGGTTCAAGGTTGAACTCCTTGGGGGAGATCTTATCTTCCGTAGCCGAGGTTGGCTCGGTCGCTCGGAAGAGATCTTATCTCTGACCGAGGTTGAAGCTCGGAGAGATCTTATCTCCTGCAGCCGAAGGTTGAAGTTCGGAAGAGATCTTATCTCCTACAGCCGAGGTTGACTCGACGCTCGGGAGAGATCTTATCTCTGACCAAGGTTGAAGCTCGGGGGAGATCTTATCTCCTGCAGTTAAGGTTGGCCCGATCGCTCGGGAGAGATCTTATCTCCTGCAACCGAGGTTGAAGCTCGGGAGAGATCTTATCTCCTATAGCCGAGGTTAGCCCGGTCGCTCGGGAGAGATCTCATTTCTAGCCGAGATTGACTCGGGTGCTCGGAAGAGATCTTATCTCTGACCGAGGTTGAAGCTCAGGGGAGATCTTATCTCCTGCAGTCGAGGTTGGAGCTCGGAGGAGATCTTATCTCCTGCAGCCGAGGTTGGCCCGATCGCTCGGAAGAGATCTTATCTCTGGCCGAGGTTG
Organism: Cocos nucifera; assembly: GCA_006176705.1. Taxonomy (NCBI): domain Eukaryota; kingdom Viridiplantae; phylum Streptophyta; class Magnoliopsida; order Arecales; family Arecaceae; genus Cocos; species Cocos nucifera. The sequence continues at coordinate 1,973,278 of QRFJ01000114.1, forward strand.
AAGCTTGAGGAAGATCTTATCTCCTGCAACCGAGGTTGGCCCAACCGCTCGGAAGAGATCTTATCTCTAGCCGAGGTTGACTCGAGCGCTCGGAAGAGATCTTATCTCTGGCCGAGGCTGAAGCTCGGGAAAGATCTTATCTCCTGCAACCGAATTTGGCTCGCGGTCGCTCGGGAGAGATCTTATCTCTGACCGAGGTTGAAACTCGGGAGAGATCTTATTACCTGCAGCCGAAGTTAGCCTGGTTACTCGGGAGAGATCTCATCTCTAGCCGAGATTGACTCGGGCGCTCGGAAGAGATCTTATCTCTGACCGAGGTTGAAACTCGGGGGAGATCTTATCTCCTACAGCCGAGGTTGGAGCTCGGAGGAGATTTTATCTCCTGCAGCCGAGGTTGGAGCTCGGAGGAGATTTTATCTCCTGCAGCCGAGGTTGGTCTGGTCGCTCGGAAGAGATCTTATCTCTGATCGAGGTTGAAGCTCGAAGGAGATCTTATCTTCTACAGTCGAAGTTGGTCCGGTCGCTCAAGAGAGATCTTATCTTTAACCGAGGTTGACTCGGGCGCTCGGAAGAGATCTTATCTCTGGCCGAGGCTAAAGTTCGGAGAAGATCTTCTCTCCTGCAGTCGAGGTTGGCTCAGTCGTTCGGGAGAGATCTTATTTCTAGCCGAGATTGAAGCTCAGGAGAGATCTTATCTTCTGCAGCCGAGGTTAAAACTCGGAAAAGATCTTATCTCCTACAACCTAGGTTGGCCCGGTCGCTCGGAAGAGATCTTATCTCTAGCCGAGGTTGACTTGGATGCTCGAAAGAGATCTTATCTCTGTCCGAGACTGAAGCTCGGGGAGATCTTATCTCCTGCAGCCAAGGTTGGTTCGATCGCTCGAGAGAGATCTTATCTCTGACCGAGGTTGAAGCTTGGGGGAGATCTTATCTCCTGCAGCCGAGGTTGAAGCTCGGGGGAGATCTTATCTTCTGCAGCCGAGATTGGCTCGGTCGCTCGGAAGAGATCTCATCTCTAGTCGAGGTTGACTTGGACGCTCGGAAGAGATCTTATCTCTGGCCGAGGTTGAAGCTCGGAGGAGATCTTATCTCTTGCAGCCGAGGTTGGCCCGATCGCTCGAGAGAGATCTTATCTTTAACTAAGATTGACTCGGGCGCTCGGGAGAGATCTTATCTCTGGCCGAGGCTAAAGCTCGGGGAAGATCTTATCTCCTGCAGCCAAAGTTGGCTCGGTCGCTCGGGAGAGATCTTTATCTCTGATCGAGGTTAAAGCTCAGGGGAGATCTTATCTCCTGCAGTCGAGGTTGAAGATCGGAAAAGATTTTATCTCCTGCAGCCTAGATTGGCCCGGTCGCTCGGAAGAGATTTTATCTCTAGCCGAGGTTGACTCGGACGCTCGAAAAGAGATCTTATCTTTGGCCGAGATTAAAGCTCGGGGAAGATCTTATCTCCTGCAGCCGAGGTTGGTTCGGTCGCTCGAGAGAGATCTTATCTCTGACCGAGGTTGAAGCTTGGGAGAGATCTTATCTCCTGCAGTCGAGATTGATGCTCGGAAAAGATCTTATCTCCTACAGCCGAGATTGGCTCGGTCCTCGGGAGAGATCTCATCTCTAGCCGAGATTGACTCGGACGCTCGGAAGAGATCTTATCTCCGACCGAGGTTGAAGCTCGGAGGAGATCTTATCTCTTGCAGTCGAGGTTGGCCCGATCGCTCGGAAAAGATCTTATCTCTAGTCGAAGTTAAAGCTTGGGGGAGATCTTATCTCCTGCAGTCGAGGTTGACTCGGGGGAGATCTGATCTCCTATAGTCGAGATTGAGGCTTGGAAAAGATCTTATCTCCTGCTGGCGAAGATCTCGAAGCTCGGTCTTCGACTTTGCTCACGTTAGGATGAGGTTCTCCTCCTATTCCTAACGAGCTGTGGGGGCACATAAGAACCGTTGTCAGGGCCTCTCCCTCCATCTCATCTAAAATGAATGAGGCCTTCGACTTTGCTCGCATTAGGACGAGGTTTTTCTCCTATTCCTAACGGACTGTGAAGGTACATAAGGACCGTTGTCAGGGTCTCTCTCTCCATCTCGTCTAAAATGAACGAGGCCTTTGACTTTGCTCGCATTAGGATGAGGTTCTCCTCCTGTTCCTAACGGGCTGTGGGGGGCACATAAGGGCCGTTGTCAGGGCTCTCTCCCCCATATCATTTAAAATGAATGAGGCCTTCGACCACCGAGATTGAAGGAGATCTTATCTTTTGTAGAGGCTCGAGGGAGATCTTATCTCCTACAGTCGAGGTTGAAGGTTGAACTTGGGGAGATCTTATCTCCTGCAGCCGAAGTTGAAGGTTGAACTCCTCGGGGGAGATCTTATCTCCAGCAGTCGAGGTTGAGACTCGGGGGAGATCTTATCTCCAGCAGCTGAGGTTGAAGGTTGAGCTCGGAGGAGATCTTATCTCCTGCGGTCGAGGTTGAAGGTTGAACTTCTCGGAGGAGATCTTATCTCCAGCAGCCGAGGTTGAGGCTTGGGAGAGATCTTTATCTCCAGCAACCGAGGTTGAAGATTGAGCTCGGGGAGAGATCTTATCTTCCTGCAGTCGAGGTTGAAGGTTGAACTCCCCTCGGGGGATCTTATCTCCAGCAGCCGAGGTTAAGGCTCGGGAGAGATCTTGTCTCCTGTAGCTGAGGTTGAAGGTTGAGCTCGAGGGAGATCTTATCTCCTGCGGTCGAGGTTGAAGGTTGAACTCCTCGGAGGATCTTATCTCCAGCAGCCGAGGTTGAGGCTCGAAAGAGATCTTATCTCCTGCAACCGAGGTTGAAGAAGATCTTATCTCCTGTTGGCAAAGACCTCGAAACTCGATCTTCGACTTTGCTCATGTTAGGACGAGGTTTTCCTCCTATTCCTAACACGGCCACTTTCGGTCGTTTTATTCTTGTCATCACATAATTCTTGCATCAGAAAACAATATTATTGAAATGGAAGAATTTTATTGAAGGAAAGTTACTGGCAGCACATCTCCGAATTTTTTATGTTTAAGGATCGTGGGAGCGTTGTTCCTCCGAGTTCCTTCAGGTGGTAAGTCCCGGACCGGACGACCTCCTCTATCTCATGCTGGCCTTCTCAATTTGGAGCAAGCTTCTCTTGGCTTTGAAGCTGGGAGATGACGGCTCGCCAAAGTACCAAGCTCTTCCCAGACATGGTGTCGATGATACGGAAGGCGGTCGATCTTTTTGTTGTTTCTCCGTCATTGGTAGTTTTGGCTATGGCAGCGCCCTTGGTCGATCTTCTTCTGCTTCAGACTGACGTCTGAGGAACTGACCCAGCCGGCCTCTCCTAATGAGCTCCTCGATTTTGTCTCGGAACTGAACGCATTCCTCAGTGTCGTGGCTGTGGTCACGATGGTAGAGAGTACTTACTTCGATCGCGCTTGTTTGGAAAAAATCATAATTCTTCTGATCTTGGTAGCTGATTCTTAATTTCCATCAGAACTTGAGCTTTAGGAGCGTTGAGGGGGATATAGTTGCGGAACCTTCCGGAGGGAGGACTTCTTCGTGCCCTTCTATCGGAGCTTCCTTGATGACGAGCTCGAGGAAGAGTTCGGGCTCGCTTATGCTCGGAGGGAGCCCGTGAGTGCGGTCGAGCTTCATTCAGCCCTCCTGTGAAGCCTTCTGGGGGAGGACTTCATACCCTTTTGTCAGGGCTTCCTTAATGACGAGCTCGAGGAAGAATTCGAACTCACTTGTGCTTGAGGGGAGCCCGTGAGCGCGGCCGAGCTTCATTTGGCCCTCCTGTGAAGCCCCCTGGGGGAGGACTTCATGCCCTTTTGTCAAGGCTTCCTTGATGACGAGCTCGAGGGAGAGTTCGGCCTCTCTTGTGCTCGGAGGGAGCCTGTGAGCGCAGTCGAACTTCACTCCGCCCTCCTACGAAGCCTCCTGAGGGAGAACTTCGTGCCCTTTTGCCAGAGCTTCCTTGACAACGAGCTCTTGATGGAGTTCGGCCTCACTTACGCTCGGGGGGAGTCCGTGAGCGCGGCCGAACTTCATTCCGCCCTCCTGCGAAGCCTCCTAGGGGAGAACTTCGTGCCCTTTTACCAGGGCTTCCTTGATGACGAGCTCGAGGGGGAGCTCGACCTCGCTTGTGCTCGGAGGAAGCCCGTGAGCGCGATCGAACTTAACTCCGCCCTCCATCGATGGTGGGTCTATTAGACTCGTCCGCCCACCGCTCTCGGACGGTTTCTTCATTCTTCAACTTGAAGACTTCTTCCGCACTGGCATATCTCTCGGCCCGGGCTAGCAGATCGGCATAGTTCCTGGGGTACTTCTTCTCCAGAAAAAATAACAAATCATTCTTCTGAAGGCCACCCTTGAGTGCAGCCATTGCAATAGACTGGTCCAGGTCCTGAACCTCCAATGCCGCAGCGTTAAACCAGATGACAAGTTCGGATGGATTCTCCCTCCTTCTGCTTGACATTCATTAGAGAATCCAAACCTCGATGCGGACGTCGACTGCTGATGAAATGAGCCACAAACTGATGGCTCATCTGGTTAAAAGAGAAGATCGTACCTGATCAATTAGATCGGAGGTTCCATCGTAACTTTAAAATTGAGAGAGCTCGAAGTTCGACGGAACGGACTCTTGCATAATTCGGGGAGAGAAAGAAAGGTCGGTGCAGACGTCGTCATAATGAGCTGGGACGACGCAGCCGAGCTCCTCAATTTGTCGGTCCATCTTCCGTAGTTTGTGATTAAGGACGTTGTCTCGATCGTAGACTTTGGAGGGCTTCCGACTACAGATGGAGAGGATCTCCTCTAAAGGGGAATCATGATCCGAACTTAGATCCTCTGCTCTCTATTTCTTCTTCCCAGCGGCGATGGGCATGCTGACCCAAATGCTCTTCCTTAGGGTCGGTTTCCGACATCCTGACGGTGAATTTTCTATCAGAGTCGCTGCCAGGGGCTGCCGCATGGCCTGCACCATCTCGATGAGGTTCTGAATCCACTGCACCAGCAGGTTGAACTGCTCTGGATTTATAATGGCCGCCGGTGGAGGTGGAGGTTAAAGTGCCGGTGATGGAGCAGGGGTGGATGGATCCGGCTTAGATCTGGCGGCAGACGCGGTAGATCTTCGGGTATTCGCCTTTTTTCGGGGCATTTCTTGGGATTGAATAAGAGGGTGGAGACGAATCTTGGAGGAGAAAGTCGGTAGGATCGGCTGAGTACTCCTTTAAGAATAAGGGTACCTCAGAGATAGAGGTCCTTCCTCTAGCGCCAATTCTGTTAATGTAGAATTTGGTTGACGCTGGATCGAGCTGGAGCTGAGGGAGACGAGGTCGCCGCCGGTGACCTACAAAACAAAGTTCCGTTCGGAGTCTGTTGTGGTGGCTCCGACGGGATCCTCCGATGATCAAGTCAGCTCTTCTAGCCAACAAAAATGGAGTACTCAGGCGAGAGCTCGACAGAGTTTCAAAAAGGAGAAGAGAGCTTAGAGCTTCGAGAAAACGTATCTGGAGGGTCCCTTTTTATAGACAGAGCTTGATTGATGGTGACAGCTGCAACTATTTAGCAGCGGACCGCTCGAGGCCTGGTGAGTTCGGTACGGAAGGAAAGGTGTCGTCAGGCTGATGGTGATGGCCATACCGTCCGATAGCGCCATACCGTCCGGTAGCGTCGTCTATGGCAAATTGATGGCGACCGTTCGTCGAGATTTAATAGTCGTAGCTCTGAGGAAGCAAGCTTGGTTGGTGGACTTCGGCATATATCAATTCCAAGGGAGTTCGAACTCCTAAAAGAAATACGTCTGGAGGGGATTATCCGGGAATAATCCGCTAGAGAAATCCGACTGAGGGAGAAGTCTGGGAGGAGTTCGGCTCTCGGAGAAGTCCGAACTGTAGGAGAACCTCGAAGGGAGTTCGGCTAGGGCTCAATCGCCGAGAAATTCGACCGAGGCTCGATCGCCGAGGAGTTCGGCCAGGGCTCGACCGCCGAGGAGTTCGACCGGCTGAAAGAGTTCGGCTAAGACTCGTCGGATGAAGTTCTTCCGTGGCTATCGGTTGCATTAGGCTGAACATCAGACTGGACTTCGGTAGGTGCGAGGTTTATCCCCAACACTTATTAAAACATTTTCTCCAATGAAAAATTACAAAGAATTATTTTCATTCAACATTAGCTGATCCAACCAATTCCCGTTTTAATTCCAAGTAAGATTATCTAATTCCGTAAGTATGAAGATCTTACAAACCAAAACATATGCAATTTCTTTTTTTTTTGCACCATTTTTAATTTCCTCGTGGCCTCAAAAGGACATCACATACTCCAATATACAGCATGACAGATAAATCTAATGAGAACTCAGCATTCTTAGGCTAGCCCAACAGCTTCCCTCTGACAAGCAATGCAAAGAAGTGTTCTTGTGCCCTTTAACATTGATCCTAATCTCAACCCATAGAATCTTAAATCTAAGACCAATCTGAATGCAGAAAAGCCTTTATTTTTTTCACTGAGTGGGATCCATTATACAAAACTGATGATGATGAATTAAAATTTGACTACTTACAATGATCAGGAATATTTATTAGGTCTCTAGCGAACATGACTGTTTAGTTAGTTTCTTTTTAGATTGCTCGACCGGTTTAAATCGAAGGATGACATCTTCTATTTCCAGTTGCGCCTGTTCCAAACATTTCCTTTCTTCTTCTTCTATCTCTATAAGTTGAAGCTAATGAGCCTCATATCCTTGATTGATCAGATTCTGATTTATAAAAGGATTCCAATATTTTGTAAGTTTTCAGACTACCAATGGGTGTTCTTTAAAGTCTCCAGGTGCTATTTTATGCACACAGGATAGTCTAAGTTTATGGTTATAGTTCGGAAGCAAAAGACTGGATAACTCCTATGCACCATTTAGGGACTCAATCAAAGTGTTGTGAACATACCTCACACCACATGCCACATATTAACCCTCTTGTTCTTTATTTTGTTGATTAATTAATAAAATATAAAACCTAGGACTCCGAAATATATAATTTCCAACTGGCACATGAGGCAGATGTCTCCTATGCTTGTCATTTATTCTTTATGATAAGCAGAAGGGCAAACCATCAAACTTTCTCCTCAAGGCATCCCCTTCAGATCCTCTTGGTAAGCCCTGATGGTTTGATCATTATAATGTTTTGAATGATGACAAACCAGCCTGCCAAGTATCACCAAAACAAGAGCCAAGAGGCTGTCCACACGTGATGAACTTTTAATCCTCTGGATCAGACCTGTAGGTTTGTTCATGATAACACACCACCCGCTCATAATATCCCTGAAACCTTCCAATAAACAAAAGACTCCTTTTTATGGCAAGGCATCATATCCAACAGCTTTCTTGAGCGGGGTCTCCTAGTCCTAGTAGCAGCTGGCTAAAGAATTTTCTATGATGATCTGCAAAAGAATCTTGACACCACAAGAATACGACACCATAAAGTGTAGAACCACCTTTCCAAAATCAAACTGCCATAATATTCTGTAGAGATCCCGGTTGTAATTTATAACGAATTTATGTTGATGTTATGGGTCAGAATATTGCACCAGATTATGTTCGTCCAATCTCTATCATTTTTTTTTCCCCGAGAACTAGACAGTTTCGGAAAATCTTTCATGCAAAACGCCCACATGTATCAAGAACAAGAAACAACCACGTTCAATCAGCAGCATAAAAGATTCGCAAGATACACACGCACACACAGATATATATATATATATATATATATATATATTATATATATATATATATATATATATATATATATATATATATATATATATATATATATATATATATATATATTTCATCAAGACCTATCAAGCTCAAATGTTCAAAGAAGGGATCTTTATCGAGAGTACCTCATCCTCTTGCAGCTGGTTATTCGTCCGTATTTGTTCTTCCGACAATTCCGGCTCTTCTCCACTAATCCGAAGCTTCTCCAATCTCCCGACAGCTTCATCAAAATCTCCACCACCAACCGAGGAGGCCTCGGCTCGCTGAGAATTTAACTCCGCCGTTGAATCCTCCTCGCTCCTCTCCTTCTTATCCCGCTGTTCTTGGAGCTCGTTCTCGTCCCGCCGCTCCGATTTCCTCTGGGTCGGAACTTGTTCTTGATCGGAAACAATGGGATCGCGGCAGGACTTGAGGGAATTGGAGCTCGATTCCGATGGGAATCGGGGGCTGGAGTGAGATTGTAAGGGATTTGGGATCGAGGGTTTTGTTGGTGGGGTGGCGGTTTCGAGCTTCGGCTTCGAAGCCTTCCCTTTGGCCGACATCGCCGACTTCGATGGATCTCTTTCTTCTCTCGTGGGGGCGGTAGCCGCCACCTCGTGTCCTAACGCTATTTATTGCCATCGATTGGGGTTGACGTCACCTCCGGTGAGAGAAGGTAGGACGATCCGCAAGGACGTATATTTAGCCCGGTTACCGGCCAGGATGTTCTTAGATGGACCAACCAAAAAAAAAAAAAAAATCAAAGTAACAACTTCTGGCTAGTTCTTTGACGAAATTATAGACTACGACAAATGGTATCAGAGAACCGATCGATGGGTTCAACCTTTTGGAAAGATCACCTGCTGCCTCTGCATTTTGGAGGGTAGGCCAGACTGAAGTCAATCCTCGGTCTTGGTAGCCTAGGCAAGTCCTTAACAACACCTGGATTGCCGTGACCATAGACTCGACTTTCTAGGGTTGCACTAAGGATGGTACCGAGCCATTCAAATAACTTACAGCCGTCAATGTAGACCATGTTATACGTGCACCAAGTCTCTTTTTATAATCAAAATTAAATCTGCAATATAATAAGAATAAGTTGAGACTTATTCTACTTTTGATGAAGCCTGGCTATTGTTTTCAGCAAGAACGTCCTCATGGCAAAGACAGCTTATGTGCCATGAGATAGAATTCACAATGGGCAAGCATGGATCGAAAACTTCAAAATATATTTATTTACTCCTCATAAAGGATTTTTGTTTTTAGATATCAATTGCATTAACTTTAATTTGAGAAGTCCTTCATTGATTTTGAATGAAATGGATTCCAAGCAAAATACTCTTAATATATATATGGAAGGTCATCGTGTATCAGAATTCTGCTCGGCTGATCCAGGAGCAGAGGTTGTCCTCATGCTACATTGGAAACACGCTATGGTTATAAAAATCAAGCTCACTTCAGGATTTTATTTGCCAACAGCCAATATACATCAATCATTGAATGTGAAAGCAATTTCGATGCTGTCTTCCTACATTATAAGATGATCACTCCTCTTTTGGGCTAGACAACAGCTGGCTAGAATGAAGATAAACCTGCTTCACTGTCATCAACATGATTCAGTCATGCCATCAGAAAGTTGATCTGCATGTCTGGTCAACAGAAGAGATGAACAACCACAAAAGCCATCATCAAGGATCATCACTGTACTGCTTGCAACCTTTAGGCCTATAATGCTGCCAGCTCCACCTCACGACTTTTAAGCATCGTGCACAATAACGAGTTTGGCAAGCCCTGCAAAAGATGAGATTGTTATTTCCAACCCATTTATTTTTCCCACCAACACCGAACTCGATTAGCCCCCTTTATAAGATAAAAGTTACCAACAGGAAAAAAAAAAGAAGAAAAAACCGCAGTTCCAGAAGGGCAAAAAGATTATGATAGCATGTATACATCTATGCATGCAAACGTTTTGGCAGGTAATATGGATGGACAACATTTTGCAATCTCTACAGAAAGGCACATTTTCTTCTTCTTCTTCTTCTTTTTGAAGAGGAAATAAATTCTGATTAAGTCACTGTTTGAGGAACATAAAAATAAAGTAAAAAGGTTCCTAATCAAACCAAGAATGTCAATGGTCATAGATGTGCAAAACCTCGTCTCAGTTGAGCCAGTGAAATATCAGATACAATGATAAAATTATGTTCCTAGACATGGAAAAAGAATGTGTTACCAATAGACACAAAACCAAGAAAGGAAGGCAAATGGGTTGCGGGGTTGAGGATATTCTAGCTCACATTGATTGCATATACCTTTTTCAAAATTGAAGGTTATATAGAATGTGCGCTCGAAAAGGTTTCATGTATATTGCTTGTTCTGCAACGATACTTTATTGCATTATTGATTCCAAATCCATGATACTATGACCAGCTGCCACATTCAAGACAGTCCAAGATGCCCCCCAGTTACATAAAACAAAGTCATCGTCTTCTTTTCTTTTTTTCTTTTTTTTTTCTAAGGACAAAATTACATAAAAGAAAATCATAAAGCAACCAGTTCATGCATGCTTACCTTTGCATTTAGCGTTCGACAAGTTGGACATGGATGACCAACATCGGCTAATAGATCACCTCGCATATCCATTTCCCATCTCTCAATTTCTTCACGGGGAAAAAGTTCACATCCTTCCCTTTAAAGATAAAAACTTTGTCATTCTCCTCTTCCCATAAGATACTGAGATGCAGACATACAGACACAAATGGACACCAATCATTACAAAAATTCTAGAATAACCCAACTAAAATGAGAAAATCCACTAATTGCCTCATTATTGTAGAGGTGTCTTGCATTTAAATTAGCACTAGCCATAGAGTTAATAGGATCCTTTCCATCTTGTTGGGCGGAGCGTGAGTGCTTTTCTAAGGTTTTTGCCTTGTACTCTGTAATCTCCAATATTGAAGTAGTAAAAAAATCTCCATCGATCTCCGCCCGTGGTTTTTCCCTCTGATTTAAAGGGTTTTCTATGTAAATTCTAAGTTTGCATTGATTTTTGTTTTCTTCGATTTCTCTTTTATTTGGCATCTTGCTATAACAGTTACGGTGGTAGCAAAAGAACACCCCACAATTCTGGCATCTCATCTTGTTGCAGCCTTCTATTAAGGAGATTGCCATCTTGCAACATGGACATTGTTTAGCGCCACAAAGTGCTTCCCTAATACTGAGAATCCCTTTTATGATGTCAAGCTTTCTACATGACTGATTTTCTTCTAGCTGAGTTGAATTCTGCTGCTCCTGTAACCAGGCAAAGTATGTAATAGCGGTCACCATCCAATATACATTTTCTTTCCATTTATAACAAAATGGTCAGTACAACCATCATCCAATATGCATTAAGAAATGCTAGAAAAGGTATTTTTCTCAGTAAGAAAGGTGTGTACACTGTGCAGTTGACAAATAGCTTTCACAACCTTTCTTTTCAATAACTTAAGTTGCCTAAGGATAAAATTTAAATCGATAATCAATACTTCATAGCCTAAGAAATCACACCAGCTCTGGGTTTTGTTCCATTTTGTCCAATAAAACAATACACTTTGTTTTTCCTGTTGCTGAAATATAGCAAAATAACAATATAAAAATTAATTCCTTAAATTTGGCTTTTTCTTCTAAATTTATAATTGCATTAAATGTTGAAAATCATGCTCGAGTGGTGACAGCACATGACAAGATGCTTTAGGATATGTCTACGAGGAAATTTTTCTAAAGCTTTTAATATAAATCTCTTATATATGCAACTAGCCTTATGATGATCAAAATTATAGAAACAACCATCATGGAATAAACCCAATCCATTGGCATTATATTCCATGCACAACTGGATATCTTGCCTATGTTTCGTGAGGCCCATGGAATTTATTTGTAAAGAGAATCACGATCCCTGCAATATACTTTATGGACAGTGGACTACTTCCACAAAGTAATATCTTAATTGATGGGAGATAGATTGAAAGGAATGGCTCCCAAATCACCCAGAATTACCAGTAACAACAGGCTTGATTTCGAACAGATGCTAAATGTCAGATCAGACACTTTACAGGGAATTCTTTCTGAAAAACAAGCTCCAAGGTCACAGCACATACATGCTATTCAATCATTAGCTTCTGCATGTATACCAAGGTACAGCTTCCCAAATTAGATACAGGACCACCTGTACTAAAAAGGAAAGTATGGCAATATCACACTCCTTGAAACATTTTTGAAGGGATATCCCTATAGGATCCTATTCTAAAGGTTTATGGTGATGGTTTTGGCATTGACACAGAATATTCAAAGCACAGAACAGTTCACAATTCATGATAATCTGCAACTTCAACTAGAAAGAGAGAATAAATTGCATTTGCTACCTGCAAAATATGTAGCTTTGTTTCTAGGGAGCAAAAGCTGAAGAAACACTGTGAACTTTGAGCATGGTGGTCCTCATCTTCCAAGCATGCAGTTCCACATCTTGGACAATAGACAACATCAGGCATCGAATCCAATGTTTTCTGTAGTAGCAGGGATTCCCAGCGTTCATAGGCTTCACTCCCAAGCAACCATTTCAATAAATCAGGTGGAATAAGACCTCTACATTTAGCTTCAGGACATAGCAGCTTAGTTAGTGTTCCCTCCTTCACATGCATCTTAGAATAAGTTTCCATGCACTTCCAGCAAAAGAAATGCTGGCATGGAAGTTTGACAAACCCTGTACCTGATGAAATTAAAGAAAATCAAAGCACAAAAACACATGTCAGCAAATTTTAATCAACCAATATAAGTATGCCTCATTATGGCTAATGATGCATATGCAAAAATTTAGTGAAATGAAGTATGCAAAAGGAATCCTTTCGTTCATTATCAGAGGCATAACGAGCTAAACCAAGATCTATGCAATATCAGCTGAAATAATTGGTTAAAAGGAATAAAAAGGAAAGGAAAGGAAAAACTAAAAACAGAACTTAAGAAAAGAAATAAATAAGAAAATAATAAGATTATGAGACTCTATAACTCTCTGACTTGTTCATCTAGCACATAAATCCTATTATACAGCTCACGCATTGCAAGTAGGTTACCTTAGTGCTGTACTGCATCACAGCTGATTGTTCAAAACTCATGTCAAATTTACATACAAGAAATAGAGAATAAAAAGGATATACTCAAATTGTTCGCATAGTGCATCATATCTACTTTTATGATCAGTTTGAAATCTTTTCTCTTTTTTTTTTTTCACATTTTACTATATAGCCATGTACTTGACCACGGTGCCTTATCCAAGCAAATTAAGGTTTGCAAATGTAATGCTTCACATCAAAGGCAACAGCCTGTCACAAAGAGCGTGCATCCAGATTTTACAAATTATGACATCTTTGAAGATCTCAGATTATTGATGGAAGCTGACAACATTTATTTTACCAGGACATTATATAATGATAGTAGTTAATCTTTGTGGTGAAAATGTTGTTGACATATGTTTGAAGGTTACTGGCTCAAATAAACAGCCAGGTATCAAATCATGCTGTAATAATGTATAGATGAGGGCTGAAGTTACTAAGTGTAGGTAGCAAAAGATAGAACTACCAAACCATTTTGAAGAAAATTCTTTTTTGAAAAAAAATTAAAGAATGAAAAAGAAGGCCTGGCCTCCTAGCTACCTTGCAAACACAAAAGGTTAGGATACAATAAACGAAAATTTGTCTGCGACTCTTGAGGCTAGGGAAGAAACTGAATGGAATTCCGCAACAGATGAAAGAGTCAGGATCTTCCCCTCATGATGTAGAGAAGAAAAATGACCCAGGCAAAATTTGTGATTAGGCCTTTAGGAAAGAGCAACAACTTAGTAAAAGTATCGGTAGAGGACGGGAACATGAATTGAGACAAAAACCCAACCTCTGCAACACTTGCTTACTCTCCATGATACAGATGCTATGATCACAAACCCATGACTTGTACGAATTCATCCTTCAAAGTGGTGAGTTTATATGCAACTCTTGATTCTAGAAGACTAAATACAAGGCAATTGCTAGATGGGCTTATGTTCACATAACTAGGAGTGATTGGATCAATAAGAGACACATTATCTTTTATAGTTTGCAATCTTTTATAAACAGATTTCTTCCTCATGCTTAAAGAGTAAGACAAAGAAATGGAGCAAACTACTGTTTCAGATTTAGAGCGATTTCATAAAAAAAAAAAGATTTAAAGTGATATGTGGGATATAAAACATGAGAGTGGAATAAATGATGCACATCAAATTGCAGAAACACATCCTATCAAAAAAAGGACGAAAATGCAGAGAGCAATGCATACTCACTAAAACAAGCAACATTGATGTAGATTGTTCAGAAATTCTTCACGACACTTCTCACTGTTGTAACCAATTATCGAAGGAATGACAAACTCCGGCGAGACACTTCTTGAGATGGCATGCATGTCTTGAGCATCTGAGATATCAAACCCAAGGTAAGAGAGGGAAGAATTTTGCAGCCATTCTACCCATCGATATATAACCTCCTGCCCTGTGTCCAGCATGTGACAAAGATTGGAAATCTTCAGAGCGTCCAACCACTGTGCCATGATTGTGAAATAGGGAGGATGATTGCTTGGATATGATCGAGGTGATAAACATGTCAATATAATTGGAGGCAGGTATCGAACAGTAAACGCATACAAAAATTCATCAGATTCATCATATCGTGTCCTGCCATCTCGACATTTTTCTCCAGATTCCAACTTTTCGCCGGATGAATGGAGCTTTTCACATATACTGATGTCATCAGGAACTTCGTTGAATTCTCCTCGCTCCTCTCCTTCTTATCCCGCCGTTCTTAGAACTTGTTCTTGTCCCGCTGCTCGGATTTCCTTTGGGTCGGAACTTGTTCTTGATCGGAAACAATGGGATCGGGGCAGGACTTGAGGGAGTTTTGGTGGGTGGTGGTTGGGGGGGGGGGGGGGCGCGGTTTCGAGCTTCGGCTTCGAATTCTTTCTCTTGGCCGACATCATGGAGCTCCTTGTCTTCTCTCAGTTGGTGGCGGTGGCCGTTATCTCGTGTCCTGACGCTATATATTGCCTTCGCTTGGGATTAACGTCACCTCCGCTGAGAGAAGCAACGTCCTCGCTATGCATTCGATGGTCGTTTGGCTCGAAAGAAATTTTCTCTGCAGAAAATAAATTTTTAGATAATTTTTTTTTAAAAAATATATAATTTTAATATATTTAATTAATTATAAAAAATAATTTATTTTTTAAAAAATATATAAAATATTATAAAATCATACATTTTTACTCTCAAATTTTATATAAACTAATCGAAGACCCATACCGGTGCCGATGATTACGGCCTATAATTATTAAAAAAAATTAATAATAAATATTCATAATAAATATTTTTTTATTTTTTAATATTTTATTTTATTTATTTATTTATTATACATACTATATAATTTTATTATTTTATAAAATATATATATATTTTTTTTTTTCATATCTTTTATGCATCCGCCAGTGCCACCACACCCCCTCCTATCGTATGATTCTGACCGTATCCCTGTTCCTTCTCTTCTTTTCATGCCTTCTTTACGCCCACTACCACTGGTCCATCCCACCATTGCTTCTCTTCTCTTTCAATAAATATTAATCCCAATCATACCCTTTGGCATCCCTATCGGTACCGCCGGTGTCGGTGCCACCACTGAAGGAAGAGAGAAAAACTCTCTTCCTTCTTTTTTTTTTTTCTTTTTTTCTTTTCTTTTTTTTTATAAAATAATATTTTATTTTATTTTTTTCTTCTTCCTTTTTATTCTCATATTTTTTCGTATCCACTAATGTTGCCCTATCACGGTTCCTCTTTTCTCTCGATAAATGCTGATCTCGATCGTACCCTCCTTTCTTATTTCTGTCCATACAATTTTTAAATTTTTGAAGGCTATTAAATATAAAGATTTAGTTTTCAAATTGATGAAGTACTGTACTCTATTTATAGATAATTTATTAGATTTAATCTAATTTGATTCAATAAATCGATTCAGATCTCAAAACATATTATTTAAAAAAAATAATAAAAATATTATTTTTAAAAAATAAAATAATATATTATTATTTTTAAAATAAAAAATATTATATTATCTTTTTAAAATAATAATAAATTAATATTTTTTTAAAAAATATTTATATTTTTTATAATATTTTATTTTTAAAAATAATATTTTTTTAAAAAAAAATATTTTTCATCTCTTATCCCTCTCCTACTTTTATTTTTAAAATATTATTTTAATTTTTTTAAAAATATTATTTTATTATTATTTAAAAATAATATTTCAGTTCTACGTAGCACAACTAAAGTCATTTGAGATGTTGAGGTAGTAATACCATAATACTTCTTTATATAGTACTTTTTAAAAAAAATAATATTTTTTTAAAAAATATTTTTGATCTCTTATCTCTCTCTTATTTTTATTTTTAAAATATTATTTTTTAACTTTTAAATACTATTTTATTATTATTTAAAAATAATATTTTAGTTCTACTCTAATTTGATCTAATGAATCGATTCAAATCTTGAAACATATTATATTTAAAAAATAATAAAAATATTATTTTTAAAAAATAAATTAGTATATTATTATTTTTAAAATTAAAAAATGATATATTTTTTAAAATAATAATAAATTAATATTTTTTTTAAAAAAATTATTATTATTATTTTCATAATATTTATTATTTAAATATAATATTTTTTTATCTCTCGTCCCTCCTCTATTTTTATTTTTAAAATATTATTTTTAAAAAAAATTTAAAATAATATTTTATTATTATTTAAAAATAATATTTTAGTTCTACGTGGTACAACTAAAGTCATCTGAGGTGCTGAGGTGGCAACACCATAATACTTCTTCAAAGAGTATTTTTAAAAAAATAAAATTTTTTTAAAAAAATATTTTTGATCTCTTATCCCTCTCTTATTTTTATTTTTAAATATTATTTTATTATTATTTAAAAATATTATTTTGATTCTATATCGCACAACTAAAATTATCTGAGATGTTCACATGGCAACACCATAATACTCTTCTATAGAGTATTATTTTATATATATAATTGATAATATTATTATATTTATATTTATATCAATATAATATTAATATATTATAATATAATATTAGATCATAATAATTTATTATATTAATATAATACTTATATACATTAATATTATATTGATATTATAGTAATATTTTAATATTATTAATTTAAATTTAAATATAATATTAATATCAATATAATATAATTTATATTTATATTAATATCAATATAATATTAGATCATAATAATTTATTATGTTAAGATAATACTTATATATGTTAATATTATATTAATATAATACCAATATTTTAATATTATTAATTTAAATTTAAATATAATATTAATATAGTATTATATTAATATAAATATTAATATATAAATATAAATGCTATATTAATATTAGTAAAATATTATATTAGTATAAATATTAAAATAATATTAAAATATTATAAATATTATATTATATAAATATAAATATTAGAATAATATTAATATAATATTTATAAGGGCATCATTTAATTTTTGAGAATTTATATGCTATATGATTATATATTTGCAAAGAGTACTTTTGAAAAAAAAAATAATGATCAATTCTCGTTCCATGGAAATCCCAAAACTCACCCTCGAGTTTTCATTTTTCTTGAAATGTATGAAGTATCTTTTTATAGGAAGAATCTTTTCTATTCTCTCTTTTTTTTAAATTCTAATCAAATAATAGAGCTTCTCTTCATTTTTCAGGAATTGCTTTCTCCACTTTTCACAAACCAAATGAGTCCTTAATGGTTCCTTACTCTCGCAATATTGAACATGAAGATGTAGGGCTAGAAATGGACCGAGCTTAGGCCCAAAAATTTTATAAATATTAAGACCCGAGCCCAGCCCGAGCCCAAGCCCGAGCCTAGCCTGAACCTAATTGAGCTGGTCCAAATTAATTATTTAGATCAAATATTGGGCTGGCCCAATTTTTTTATTTATCAAAAAAAAAAATCTCTATTAATTATTTATTACCATAACCTGTAGCAATTATATATCCAAACCACTCAATTCTCTCCACATTTATTGACTCTGTGCAGGTTTAGAGCATTATATTTATTGACTAAATCAATTTAAGACTTTGACTTAAAAATCTTAAGTCTTAAATTAAAGAAAAATAGGTCGGACTAAATTTGGACTGAACTTTAAGCTTAGGCTGAAAGTTTTGGGCTCAACTTCGGTCCTAAGCTCGGATCGGGCGGAAGATCAGTTTGAGCCTAATTCGGAAGAAAATTAAATTTTATTTTTAGGTCCAAATCCAACCCAAATGGCTTCGAGCCAAGTTCGAAGTCCGACTCGAAAATAGCTCGGCTCGAGCCCACTCCCAGCCCTACGGAGATGGGAGAGGAGCAGCGTTGACCTCCCATTAAAAAACCATGAGATTTTAGGGTGGACCAAGCATATGTTAAAGGACCAAACAATCTAGCTCTATCTAGATTTGTTATAATAAAATATTATAAAAAAAAACTGTAGCAAAAGGTTTTATATAAAATACTATTTCGCGTATCCTTTAAGCATACAGTGCATTTTTATGCGCCACACATGGTCGGAGATTGTTTTTATTATCCATTTTAACCCTCAAAGTCTTGGCAAAAGAGGGGGGGAAGAATCAGTATATGCTAAGTGCTACACCAAACATTTTTCTTTTATTTGTTATGATATAGACTCCAGACACGTATACAAATTACATCATTTAGTTAGAAACATAAGCTTGTGATATGGCTGCAACTAATTCCAGATTGGTTAATCCCAGAACTATAAATAAAGGATCAGGATGTCTTATGAAATAAAAAAAGTTATTCATAAATAGAATAATTCATCCTCTCCAAATATAGCATATAATAACTCTCTTCAAGTATGTCTATTTTCTTTTCCTATTTATTATAGTAAGTCATTACAAAATAACTCCAATGAAAAGAAAAAAAGAAGGCATTAAGGTTGCATTGATAGATTGCTAGTAATTTAAAGTGAATTTTACTATATTTGATATAACTTTTTGGATGGCAATCTATCTTAAGATAATCCACATGATCTTCTAAGATTGTATCAAATGCAACCTAAGAATCAGATGGCTGATTGGCTCTCAGATGCCTGAACAAGTTTTAACCTCTAAGAAATTATTGCTAGGTTGGCCCAGTCCTGACAGTGCCCAGGCCTGCGCTCTGTCCTTGGGCCCAAGGGTAGTCTTGGGCCACCTTGGACTTTGCCCGGCCTGTTAAAATTCTAACAAAAGTATCGCCGGCCGAGCACTTAACAAAGCTCTCGTTAAAATTAAAGATACGATTCCGTAACATGGAACTAGATCGGTGAAATTAAGTGATTTGTGACCACGGTTGAGAATATATTTGTGAAGAAACCCTTCTCCAGTTTATCCATTTCAACAAGCCTCGATGGTGCACGACATTATAATTAAATTTTGACACAGAATGCATGTAATTATTCAGTTGATTATTGTCCAAATCCATGCAGAAACACACGAAGGTTTCATGATTCAGTGTTAGAACATCCAGCATGGAAGAACTCGTTTATATTTCATTTTTTTTCTTTACGTTGATTATAATATAATCAAGCGCATATTCAATGCAACAGCAGAACATATCACGCAATAAAACTTCTTAAAGATACCCACTGTTACTAGCAAGATTCAACCACATCCGTCCCAAAAAAATAAAAGGCGAGAGCTGGGTGGCTTAAAGGCCAACTCAAGTTATACTCTAAAGGGCTGGTCTACCGAGCACGAGTTGTTTCTTGCCATGGTTCGGCTACTACTTTATCAGCATTTTAATGTTCACCTCTTACAAGAGTTGGGCTTCATTAGCATTACCCTCATCTACTTCATCATTCTCTGTTTCCAACTACTTTTCTGCAATTAAGGATATATACAACATATCTTCACTGCTGTTATTTTGGGTTAGTCAGTTACCATCTCTCAACCTCTCAGTTGCTCATTAGTGGACCGCATCGGACTATCTTTATGTCTCATCCTTTCTCTCACACACTATCACTCTGTTCTGCAAGCAGTTTGTTTCAGATGTAACATAGCTTTGACTTGTGTTACCCGCGGAAAATTTTTAAAAAAAGAAAAGGAAAAGAAAAAGGGCCAAGTCAAGTCCAACTGATAAAATACTCAAACATGAATGAAGCTAAGATGATAACAAAATGACCACTCGAATTGGAATTTGATGCGATTCTTAAAGTTTCAATTTAGTAGAAACCGAGTTTAATATGTCCAAGGTAGCATTTAGTAGGATTTTGTTCAGAACCATGCAACATGATTTGTATCAATCAGCCACATTTAGACTAAGCTAGGCTGGGAGGCTTATTAAAAATTTGCAACTTAGCTTTACATGTAGCCGGCATGCGAGACCTGTTTTGAAAATTAAGGTATACTTTAATCTGCATTTGATTCATTTCAAGACTGTTAATATTTTCTAATATAAGCATGATGATGGCTGACAATATATATATATATATATATATATATATATATGCAGCCAAAAGAATGGGTCCGTCAGCATGCCATGTTTGCGTTTAGTTGCCCTCTGGACATAGACCAAACTTTAGATTGGATCCAGATGACATGTAGTTTTCCCCCCTACATATCCACATATATCGTTCCAAAGCTCTTTGATCCCAAGATATTGCATCATCCTTGACACGTGCAGGTCAAGATTTCACACTTGTCAATACCCCAAATAGCAAACTACCTATTAAGCCATTATTTATTATCATGATAGAAATAACAATGGGTATCTATCTAGCTCAATTAGATGCTGCACATATTTTGATATGATATAGAAGAATCACTGCTAGATCCAGTATGTATCACTTTGGTCATTGCAGATGGATCTAGAAATGATTCAATGGTGAGATCTGTTAGATCTGAAAGCTACATCACCTTTTTTAACTAAAAATTATATTCAAATTGGTTGTGTAAGACATGACCTTACTCTTATAAACAAAGATCTTATAGTACATTTTTATTAATTTTTAATGAAAGAATAAAGGATGTAGAGCGTACTTTATCAAATTTTTATTTTCTAATATTTTTTAAAAACTAATTTTGTGGGTTGAAGGAATTTCTTCCTTCTTCGTTTATTGGATCAGAATAAAATACTTGATGCTGCACCCAATATTATAAACCAATATAATAGGTTTTTTTGATTAAAAAACATAATGAAAAATAATTGTCAACAAGGGAAAAAAAATCATTTGCTCGACCATTATTAATTAAAAACTTCTTTCTCTAAATAGTTTGAAAATTACATATTATTATATTGAGGTAAATAATAGATATGTTAATTAACAACAATTGTTTGCTCGCATAGCAATTAACAACCACAATAAGGAAAGCAAATGTCATTTACTAGATTTGATTATTTTTTTTGTGATAAACTAAAATACTAATACATAATAGTAGGCCTCCAAAACGATCTTAATGGCCATTAGTTAATCCTTCATTTATAGAAAAAAATTTTCTTTCCTAAAATATTATCCTTGGAAAGCTGATTTTAGATAATATAACGTTTGAAAAAATAGTTTTCATATATTTGATTGACTATAAAAAAAATAACTTATTCAAAAAATGGCTTATACATGATTGAGCATCTATTTTTTTTAATAATTATATAAAATATCTATAATATCTTTAATATAAGAAAAAAATCTTATTCTATTCTACATATTACCACTATTTATAAATAAAAAATTCTGATGTTTAAGGATGTTTTGGGTTGTAGATCGTGGTGGAGTGTTTGAGGCATTATGATGAAAAAAATATTTATTTTAATCATAAATCTTTTGATAGCTTGAAAGAATATTTTTTAAAAAAAAATCTTCAATTTCCTTCTCACAAAAATGCTAAAAATAATGTGTTACATGATTTTTTTAATAAAAAAAATATTTTTTCTATTTTTTTTTTTCAAAACCCCAACTAAATAAGATGAATTTTTATCATTTCCCGTCGACCACACTTTTTTTTCCTTCACTTTCTACGAATCAAACAGTCCTTGGTGCATATATATAATTTTATTTTATTGTATATATCTTAAAATAATCTTCATTAATCATCATTAACATATTACGATAAAAAAAATAATAATAATAATCGCCATTGAACGGCCAACCGCATCCTCCAGTGGCCGGTGCAAGTTTTTGGATCCACCAACAAATTCAAGTACCGCGGTGTCCCGAGACCACGGCCTCTGGCTAATTATTTCTACCAGCGACGACTGGAGGCGGGAAGAGAAGATACATCGGCTAGGCACGTGCTGAGTTGGTGCATCACCTGCCGGCCATCATCGGAGAGACGGCACAAAGAATTATTGGTGGTGGGCGCTGCCATGCCCGAATTATTGTCTCCTAACACGTCTGAGGCCCCACATGCAGCACGTACGTTGGGAGAATTTCTGATGGTCCATTGTGGATCCTTTCCTACCGAGCAAACTCATTAAACCATCGACATCCATCACATGTAGCTCTATAAAAAAATTGCTCATCACAGAACACGGTGAAACTATTTGCATGATGTCCTCTTTCACTTACTGATTTGGTAATAGCTTTATTATATATATTGAAAAGTGGTAATACGTTTATTTAATTCTTGGGTTAACCCGGTTCTGGGATTGCACCGTGGCTCGCCAACTTTTCGTTACAATCATGGATCTTCAACGAGGGTGTCCTTTATCGACCTTTTCTTTCATCCTTTGCACATAAATGCCATCTGGATGCCTTAGAAATGTTGCTGACGGAGGGATGGTTAAAGTTTTCTAAACTCTTGCGTCAGACTCTCGTATATCTCATTTGTTTTTTCTCTGATCGTCTTCTAGTGGTTAGGGAGAACTAGATGAAATGAAACATTACTCGGGAGGATAATGGAAAGCTTTTGTCTTCAATTTGTGCAAGGCAAGATTAAGGCATTTGGAGCTATATATCTCGAGGTTCATCGATTTTGTCGACTGCTTTCTAAAGATGATTGGACTCCACCTGCAAGTCGAATACAACAAATTTGATGGTTGGAAATGAAAATCACTATTTTTAATGTCATTCTTGGCTTACCTTATCGCTAGCTGTCGTGTGCTTTATTTTGTCCTTTCATCAACGGCGCTATTTTGAACAAAGAAAACATGGGTACCCTTTTGTCCCATCAAGACTTGTTGTGGACTGAATGGTAGTATAGGACGTATCATTTGATACTGATTTGGTATTGTATGGAGTACAGGGGCATAACCACATCAAATTGGCTCTATACTAATAAAGTAATAGATTGGCGGCTCGGTACTTTGCTCTCAATGCATGATCACCGAACGCAATCAGGGCAAAATACATCCATGGTAGAACTACAAAGCTCCTAGAAGGTGTTCTACATTATGGAGGGCTATGTGTAACCAAGTCCATGTAATTGATGGACATTTTACATGGATGCTTGGCTCTGGTGATTCCATTAGTGTTTTCTCTCCTCCTTGGTTATCCTACATGCCTCTTAGCAGGTGGATTAATTTGCATGAAGTTGGCTTCTATCTCAAGCAATCCTGGTTGTTAAATGACCAGAAGGAATGGCATACATAGAAAATCCAAGCTATTCTCCCTAATAAGCTTGCTAATCAGGTAGTGTTTTCCACCAGAATCCTGCTTAAGGAGGTTTATAATCTCATCTCATCTTTCAATTCTCAACCTCACTTCTCATGGATTCAAGGACGAAGGTGGCTTCCAGGGTCGGTTAGTTTTGGTTGGGAGTTCCCTCGTAGATTCTTGCTTGCTTCTCAAGGTTTAGTACATCAGCACGAGATCTTTTTGTGATCTTTATCTTGACTTAGAGGAGGACATCGATCATGTCATATTCATTGCTCATTTGCGGGAGGAATTGGTTTACGTGCAACTTATAAGAGATCATGAAGGCTACTAGAAATTTTACAGCAGCTATCGTAGGAAAATGCCACCACTGGACCTTTTCACATCATAAAGCATAGCTGTGAAACCACACTATGCTCTGGTCTGAAGGAAATCCCTGCATGCACCACGTGACCGTGCACGCTGCTGGTCACAACGGCACATTCTTATAGCAATGCACCAGATGCATGCTTGATGATGAATGAGACCCACACAATCGAGCGGTTGTGATCGATAATGTATATGATCATATGATGCATATGGTGTAAAAAATAACTTGTCATCTAAGGGAGCCTTCGTTGTCCCTCCGCAGCTCTCCTCTTCTCCTCCCACCTCTGCAGCCTCCTGCCACCATTGCCGTCTTGTTGAGCAAGTCAAGCCTCTCCTTTGCACCTCCGTTGTTCTTTCCGGTAATATCTTGACGTCACCTCCACATATTTGATAGATCAGACTTTGGAATACAAAGTTCCGAAGTAAATAAACTTTCAAGAGGCACGGGTTGGAAAACCAGAGTAGGTGATCTGAAGACGCTGGTAATTATTAATATTGGTGACCAAAGAAACAATAAACGTGAACCGAAAGTATTCATTTCAATGATCCATTACATCACCTACTCGAAAACAAAAATTAAAAGAGAATATAAAACAAAAGCATATCGAGGTACGTACGGCTCGCTATGGGAAGCAGAAGGAATGGACTACACATGTAAAAGCTCATTTCACACCAAAGCTTGATTTACGTTTTTCTTTTTAGAAAATTTATAGTATTATGAGGTATAGATTCATTGCACTTTGATACTTGGATGGTAGGAGGGCAAGATTTTTCTTTCAAGGAAGAGAATTTTCAAATTTCTTTCATTAAATTTTCATCACGATGCTGTGCAGCCGTCACTGACACAATATTTTTAAAGGAACATTATTGCTTATTTTGCTTGTCGAGGTATCAATATGTTAGTAAATACATCAATATATGAAGCATTGACTGTTAAAGTCAAAAACTAGCATAGATGCCCATGGATTCAGTTAGTAAAGTTGTCAAGAATTAGTACGTGGAGCGGCTCTTTCACCTTTTTCATTTCACGAAAAGGGAAAACAACTACAAAATTTTAGTCGCCATCATGTAGTATTTTATTTATAAAACGACGACATGGAGTAGCTGCAACTTTATTAAGTGGGATAGATCCTTGGAATGAACGGACCTTAGGGTAGTCTTTCATTACCTAAGCACAACGCCACGCCGCTTTCATGGTGGGAGGAACTGTAACACGTCAATATGTCAATAGTCCAGTGCATGTATTGCAGTGCCAGTTGATATGTCGTGTGGGCATTCACAAGCAAAACTCAGGCAATCTCTCTTTCATATGAGGATCGTCTCAATTATATTTTGTCATCACCATCCTGGTAAGACTCACCTACCTATTTAATACGCATTAATATCGTTTATAATGGACTGTGTGTGCCTACACGCGCACGCACGCACACGCGCACACAGATATGCATGCGCGCGCGCGCGTAGTTCTTGGTATACATGTATTATTTTCTACGAGAAATGTTCTCTTTTTGTACTCAAAACATAATCTAATTCAGCGACTTAGATTTGTGAATGGACACAACGAGGAACCTCTTGACAGTGGAGCCACATGTTCCCTCAAAAAAAAAAAGACGGTGGAGCCACATGGACTCCTGCACCATTCTATTTTGATTAGATAATTACTTTGGGGTTGTTCAGGTTTCATTGCTTGGATGGCCCTTGCAGTTGGGGAGATGCTGGTTAGAATTATCGGTGGCACGACAACCTTGCCGGGCTTGGATGGGCAAATTAGGTGAGGTCATCAAGACACATAGCCGAAGGCCACACCAGGACAACCAAAACCGAGCAAGCATCCCCACGTGGCTTGACCTGAATGTTTTATATTTTTCACCTGTTGGGACTCGAGCACATCGGCAATCGAGTTAATTGCCAAACGACCTAGCATAAAAGACAAGCAGCATGGGCATGCCTTATTGCTTAGGTTTAATTACCATGGGGAAATTGCCCTTCGTCTTATCTAGTTCATGCTGCAGCATTCATCATGTGGTCATGACTCATATGGTTGAACTCTTGCTGGATATTTCGAAGCAAATTCTTTTAGCTTTGCCAATGTTCTCTCACTTGTATCGAACCCAAACTAAGGATCGATTTGAGCTACACTTGATCCAGGTTCAAGATGGTAAACAAAATTCTTTACGGTCAACTCCCATGCTGATCATGGATGTTGGCAAAAATTGATGGTGACTTAACTAGTCTGACGCATAACGTATATTTATCGATAATACTATGTTATTATAGACAATTATGTAGTAGATTTGGTATACTGTAGCATTGAACATCATAATTAAACATGCTACCGTAATAAATTCACATCACTTCTAGATTTAATATGATGAAAAAGGATTAACATGTTATTTCTGAATCTCTAAGGCATGCATCAAAACCTAATATGATCTTCAAATCCCATTTTTGCTTGAAAAAATTTATCTGGGTCAAAGAATGTGACATTAGGATGAGCCATGGTTAGGTAGTCAATGTCCATCTTCTCAAGGATTGCTTGTTCTTTGAAATCATAATCTCGTGGAAGGTTGTATTCCAGTATACCTCATGCCCCTTTACGTTATAATTCTTTTCAAATTCATTAATGTTTCAAAGGACATGGCAATTTTTTAGAAAAAAATGTCTGATATTATGATCACAAACTACTCTTCTGCTTTTGCTGCAACTCTGTCAACTGTAAAATACCTTTAAGTAACCCTTTTTTTTTTAAATTAAAAATTTTGTAAGCACTGTAAACATCAATTATCTACAATTGGGATTTGCTTCGGAAGCTTTTATTCAAGCAAAAAACCATCACCTACGTTCATTCTCCTGCAGTCATGGTGCACGCCGCACAGTACTCCCACCCAATTGATTAAAAATAAATTTTATAATAAAGTAGATGTGATTCGGATCAAGATTGTTAATAATAAATTATTACCAACATTATCAAGTGAATCAAATTGAATACGGAGCCAACGAGGTACAGCCGTACGGATATTAAATACTATAGCGAACGGGACACTACACCCACTCTCGTTGTGTAACACTTAGATTGTTAATAATAATTTCTTACCAACATCAATATTATTAAGCTAATCAAATTTTTATAACAACAATAAAGAGCCAGCCAGGTACGGATATTAAGCACTATTGCGACCAGGACACTACACCCACTCTCGTTGTGTAACACTCAAGGTAACACGAGGAGTGGCAATCCTGCAATTTCCGCGCAAGAAAGGGCCTTCTGTGGCGGTTCCGCCGCAGGGTCACGGCGCCTCTCAGATTAACCTGCCCCTCCCGAACCATTTAGATCAACGTAGATAACGATAAAGGACGAGATTATTCGGTGCCTGGGCCTTCTCCTCGATTCGTCCTTATCGTCAAGGCCGCTTAACTGCACGGTACAGAGCGAACACGTGAACGCGGATCTTTACCTCACCTTCTGAAGTTCGTGCCGAAGCATCCGTACAATGACAGCCGTTGGATAAGGCTGAGTTGGTTGGACAGACGACGTACGTTCCACAGGGTAAGAGAGTTGGCGCTGGGGTTTTTCTTTTGCCGTACCACGATTGCTCCACTTGTTCGCCGGACCATCTTACCGTAGATTATTAGTACGCCCACGTTGCATATTCTTATTGGTAATAGTTGGCGGGGCCCACTGGCGCTCTGAGAGTCCACCTTCCCGGGCGAAATTATCGATGGACCAGGTCCAAGTGGACCACGGCAAATTTGGAGCATATGCACGGTGGATAAGGCGCAATCGGGAATTGGTGAAATACAATGGGTAATGTGGCGTGTTTTCCACCGTGAGATTTGGCCTGGTCTATTGAACCTGGTCCAAGTAGTGTTAGACCCTCAGGGCGAGGGGGCAGCGAGCTGGTTAAATATTCGGTTTTACTGAGCTTGTCCGGTTTTGAGTTGGAGTTGGTGAGCTTACCTTCCTTCCTGCGCCACTCTTTTCGCTGTCTGCCGGAAATAATAAAAGAGATTGAATGGTTGATTGGCGGAAGGGAGTTTTATTTAGTGAAATATTTATTAATGAGAAAGTTAAGATGGATTTTTTTTATTTAAACTTTCTCATCTTAGCGTAAAATTAAGTTGGAGAATGGAGATAGAATGATCTAATTCTATATATTATAATCATTTTATATATTTTTTAATTTATAATAATAACATAAAATATTTTCATCATTGTAGTTTATTAATTTTTAATAATTATGTAGTTTCTAAAATAAGCATCTTGTATGGATAATAAATTTTTTATAAAAATAATTTTTTATTTTTATAAAAAAACTTATTATAGAAGAATGTTCATATGCTCACATATTATCATTTATTTCTTGATTGAGATTATTGAAGGGGAGTGATGCAAATCCCAACCAGATTATAGTATTCATGATGGATGTTCATTCCAAAATTATTTTATTGATGTGGAAAGGTGCTTGGCATTGGCTATCTTATAAAGAAATCTTATCCCAGTAAGATTTTATGTATAAAGAGCAATTATAATTTATGTCCAAATATAGAAAAATTTATAGTTCATGTTTTATTTCATTACAGTTTTTGTATCATAAGATTCTTGTTTAATTTTTGAAATGTTATTTTCATATATATATATATATATATATATATATATATATATATATAGGTTTAATTCATTTGATTTATCAAAAAAGGAATTGATATATTTTATATAAAAGATTGGTAAGTTTCACAATAATTTATAGATTTTTTATTTTTTAATAAATTCTCTACATCATCTCCGGGAAAAACTGCCCTGCGGCACTAGGGTCAAGCATATTATAGTTTTTTTTTTGCTAAAAAAAAAATATTTTAATTATTGTGATATTATTTTTTAGGTGCTGGTCCTAGCACTGTTCTAAAAATAAAAAAAGTTAGGAGAATCTTCTAGGATTTTTATCGGAAAAGAGGATTGACGGCCCCCCATTCTGATCGCTGTGCTTACCGCAGGTGATCCTAAGCTCGCATTCCACTGCTCCACCGTTCGGTTTCTCCTGCCACTGCCGGTCCCTCTCCAAGCTATTGAAGGTGGTGTGAGTCTGGAATCATTCGCTTTTCATTCCAGAGCCCGATACCACTTGTCACAACCCGAAAGCTGAGGCTCTCTCACTCTCTCTCTCTCTCTCTCTCTGTGTGTGTCTGAGACAGGCAGATAGAGAGAGCGGGGGGGTGGGGGCGGAAGGCTTTGAGATCACAGGCGAGTCACCTTCCTCTCCGGATACTACATGATCACCAACCTTATTCGTTCTACTTACCTTTTTTCATCTGTGGTGATCTTTTTTCCCCTTGAGCAAACAAAGGTAGCTCCTTTTCTCCATGATGAAGCCCTATTTAGCTTCTTCTCTCTACTCAACTCTTGCATAATTTTCTCTCATCTGATTTTTATTTTTTGCTACTGTACGATTCCCTTTTTATGCTTCTTGACTTCATTTTAGTAGCATTTGTTACAACTCAGTCGAGCCTTCCTCTGTTACTTCTCACTTGGAGGTCAGAGCCCTTCATTTTAGTCTTTGATTTTTATCTTATTTTTTGTTCAATTTTTTTTTTCCTACTTGTTTGATTAGCTGTTTTTGTCTGATTGGTGTTAGGCTGGCTTTACATTTTTTATTCTTCCAATAAAATGGATTTTTTTGTTCTTTTGAAGATTAAAATATCTTTTTATTCTTCCAATAAAATGGATTTTTTTGTTCTTTTGAAGATTAAACTATCTTTTTGTTCCTCTTTGATGGCGGAGGTTCCAATAAATTTCATTTCGTCTGCTAAAGTTTTGTTCGGCATGTTCAATGAGAGATTTTGGATGTGTGTTTGTACATCTTGGCGGTGATTCTTCGAGACCATGCGTTTAGATTCGGTTCGAAATCCCAAGTTTGACGAAGGATCTGATCAGATTTGTGGTTTTTGATTGAACTTATTTTAGGGTTGGCAGAGGATAAGAGGACCAAAATCCTATATTTTTGGAATTTTCTCAAGCCTGCATGCATATTGGATGGTCTTCATTTAGCCTGCACATCATCGGGTTATTGCGTTTAGATATTTTGTTGAGATTCTGAAGCTTATTCGGTTGGGGGATCCAGCTTGACCATTGAATTCAGAAGGGATTATAGGCTTGTTGGCATAGAATCAGTAAGCATTTTCTTGGCACTTTGAAAAATTTTTAACCACAATTCTTATTATCACTAATTTCTGTTTTTCGATCTTTTTATCTATACTAGCGGAGCAAAAGCAATCTTGGCCCTTCTCCAGATATCCACATAGAGAGTAGATAACCTTCTCCCTATAATGGTTTCGAGATCGTACTCGAACCTGTTGGACCTTGTCTCTGGTGACTCTCCCACCTTTGGCCGTGTCGGGAAGAGGCTGCCTAGAGTCATGACCGTGGCCGGCATCATCTCTGATCTTGACGAGGAGAATTCAAACAGTTTCGGCTCTGAGGCACTGTCTTCCGTCTGTCAGGAACGGGTAATTATAGTTGGCAACCAGCTCCCTCTTCGGGCTCACCGGAGAGCCGATGACCGTGGTTGGAACTTCAGCTGGGATGAGGATTCGCTGCTGTTGCAGCTCAAAGATGGTCTTGGAGAGGATGTGGAAGTGATCTATATTGGCTGCTTGAGAGAGGAGATTGAGCCAGGAGAACAGGATGATGTTTCACAGACCCTGCTCGAGACTTTTAAGTGTGTCCCCACATTCCTTCCCCCTGATCTTTTCAGCAAATTCTATCATGGTTTCTGTAAGCAGCACTTGTGGCCTTTGTTCCACTACATGCTCCCTCTCTCACCGGACCTAGGTGGGCGATTTGATCGGTCTCTTTGGCAAGCTTATGTTTCTGTGAACAAGATATTTGCAGACAAGGTTATGGAAGTTATAAGCCCGGATGATGACTTCGTATGGGTCCATGATTACCATCTTATGGTGTTGCCAACCTTCTTGAGGAAGAGGTTTAATAGGGTGAAGCTTGGGTTCTTTCTCCATAGTCCATTCCCCTCCTCAGAGATTTATAGGACTCTTCCTGTTAGAGATGAACTCCTAAGAGCCCTTCTAAATTCTGATCTTATCGGTTTTCATACCTTCGATTATGCTAGGCATTTCCTTTCATGCTGCAGTAGAATGCTTGGCCTTGCATATCAATCAAAGAGGGGTTACATTGGGCTTGAGTATTATGGGCGTACCGTTAGTATCAAAATACTTCCAGTTGGAATTCACATGGGTCAGCTTCAATCGGTGCTAAATCTTCCAGAGACTGAAGCTAGAGTCGCAGAGCTTAGAGATCAGTTTATGGGTAGGGCTGTGTTACTTGGAGTGGATGACATGGATATATTTAAAGGAATCAGCTTAAAACTTTTGGCCATGGAGCAGCTACTTGAGCAGCATCCAGAGTGGAGAGGAAAGGTAGTTTTGGTCCAAATTGCAAACCCTGCCAGAGGCCGAGGGAGAGATGTACAGGAGGTGCAGTCTGAGACAGCTTCCACAGCTAGAAGAATAAATGAGACATTTGGAAGGCTGGGCTATCAGCCTGTCATTCTTATTGATCATCCACTTCAGTTTTATGAGAGAATTGCATACTATGTGATAGCAGAATGCTGTCTTGTCACTGCAGTGAGGGATGGAATGAATCTGATTCCCTACGAGTATATAATTAGCCGTCAGGGTAATGCGAAATTGGATGAGACATTGCAACTGGACCCATCGGTGCCAAAGAAAAGCATGTTGGTTGTCTCTGAATTTGTTGGTTGTTCTCCATCTCTCAGCGGAGCTATTCGTGTCAATCCATGGAATATAGATTCTGTGGCCGAAGCAATGGATATGGCTTTGGAAATGCGGAATTCTGAGAAACAATTGCGCCATGAGAAGCATTATAGGTATGTTAGTACGCATGATGTTGGATATTGGGCACACAGCTTCTTGCAGGATTTGGAAAGGGCATGCAAGGACCTTGTGAGGCGGAGATGCTGGGGTATTGGCTTTGGCTTAGGCTTCAGGGTCATCGCCCTTGATCCAAATTTCAGGAAGCTTTCTGCTGAGCATATAGTTTCTGCTTACAAGAGGACCAAGAACCGGGCCATTCTCTTGGATTATGATGGTACCATAATGCCTCAGACATCTATCAACAAAACCCCAACAACTGAGGCTATAACTATTTTGAACAGCTTGTGTAATGACCCCAGGAACGTTGTATTTCTAGTCAGTGGAAGAGACAAGGAGACTTTGAGCAACTGGTTTTCCTCTTGTGAGAAACTAGTACTTGCGGCAGAGCATGGCTACTTTTTATGGTAAGCGAATCTTAAAGACTTAGTTTTCTGTCATCTCATGTGCTTGTGCATGCTTTTGAACATGTCTTGTCAAATCAATCTTGTAGAACAGTTTCCTTAACGATATATGTGTTATATATGTAGATGCACCTATAGATGCATGCTCTATCAACTTACCATGTTCCAACTGTATGTCTTAATTGAAATATTTTTAGGCAAAACCATGATGCCGAGTGGGAAACATGTGTGCCTGTGGCTGACTTTGATTGGAAGCAGATTGCTGAGCCCGTCATGAAGTTGTACACTGAAACTACTGATGGTTCAACTATAGAGGCTAAAGAAAGTGCACTTGTTTGGCATTATCAGTATGCTGATCCAGATTTTGGGTCATGCCAGGCTAAAGAACTTCTTGACCATCTAGAGAGTGTTCTTTCAAATGAACCAGTGTCTGTAAAGAGCGGCCAACATATTGTAGAAGTCAAACCACAGGTCAGCTTGGAACCTTCTTCTAATAGTTAACTTGAAACGATGCTGATGGTCTCTTTACTAAATCTCTGCAACCTAATTCTAATGTTTAGGGTGTCAATAAAGGTCTGGTGGCTGAGCGGCTTCTGAGCACAATGCGTCAGAAGGGCATGCTCCCTGATTTTGTTCTATGCATTGGTGATGATAGGTCAGATGAGGATATGTTTGAGGTCATTACTGGTGCAGTCGCAGGTCCTTCCTTGTCCCCAGTTGCAGAAGTATTTGCATGCACGGTCGGCCAAAAACCAAGCAAAGCAAAATACTACTTGGAAGACACAGTGGAGATTGTCAGAATGCTGCATGGCCTTGCTACGGCTTCAGATCAGATGGCACGGACTACTGCTTCTCAAAGTTCTCACAAAACCACTTGAATGCTGCCACCAGTTTGTTGTTGACCTGTTTCCTGCAGGTGTCTAAGCTTTATGTTTTGGTTCCTTCGTTGTACATATGCTTGTTTGGCATGCCTTAGTAAATTATGTTTGTGGTTCTCTAATCTTGGTGTTCTGTTGACATTATCCTTTCGAGATGCTTGTTTCCTCTATCTCTAGTGTGCTAGTTCTCTATATTGTTACTAACAATGTGTTTGGAATCATGCATGATTGATAACCATGATCTGGTACTATGGACCAAATTCCATTGAACCTACTAGAAATTTAAAGAAACAATTACCATTGAAGTTGTAGAGTACATGGCTTGCAAAACCAATGCCAAATAAGAAGCAGCTAATCTTGTTTCAGCAGTGGATATATTAAGCTTAATGTAAATCTTACTAGTAATGGTCAATAGATAATGTTGTAAGGTTGGTTGTGTTCCTAAGACAATCCATACAAATGTACAATTGCATATGTGGAATTTATAGCTTCTCTCTCTCCCTCTCCCTCCCTCCTCTCTCTCCTATTCCTCTCCCCTACCCCCCTACTCCCCCACCCGCATTTTTTCTTTGGTTTAGCTTCATGCTTAGTCATTTATCCAAGTTAAAATGAATCAAACTTTAGTTTCTCTGACTGATGGATGACCAGAGTTGTGTTTTGAGGTTCTTATGATTACATCTAGAACATTTTTATGCTCCTTATGTTCCCTTCTCTCATGGCTTCCAATTATGCACTTGCTTTCTGTTATGATATGTATCCATTGTAAACTCAGGGGTGGCAGTTGTGGCAGTTTATTAAAAGATAAATGGGATACCTTTTTCTACAATATGAACTTCAGGTGAAAAATGAAAACCCAGAAATGTGCTATTGTTTCATTTTTTTTTTCCTCTGTTCCAGTCTGTAATTAAGTATCAGTCACAAAATTATACTGAAGGTTGCCTGCAGTTTGACTTGATTAGATAAAAACCAGGGATTTTGTAATGTCTGTTAGGCTGTAGAGATTTTTACTTCGGTTCCTAGTTGTATTAGCTAATTTGTTCCCATTCCCCATGTTGTCCTGACTTGCACACAATCTTGAACAAATTTCTAGGTTGAATCAGAAATAAATGATAATATTTAACTAAGAATTTTAAATCATAGTAGAAAACAACCGGTAATACTTGGAGCACATGATATTCTTTTAATCTTTCAGCATGCATGTATAGCAATTTGATAGATATAAGAGGGGAGCGAGCACCTTGGTCAACATGGATGCAACTTGTGAAAGAGCATGTGGAAAGCTTGTAACATCAGAAGCGGCCATCAAGAGGAAAATGCAGCAAACAAGGGTTAACCCAACAACCACAAATAATTGGGGTAAGTCAGGACTGTCATAGTTTTGGTAACACCTGTGGTCAGGTGCCAGGTTGTGCTTATCTGAACTATTTGTTTGCTTAGCATGTTTGGGTGTCCATATCATGTAGCAGCGGGAAACTTCTTTTGTCTCCATAAAGTTTGTGTTCTTAGCATATACAAGATCCTCAAGACTTTTCTTTTCCTTGTTTTGGCTAAAGTACCTTTCAAAGGTTTGATTTCTTTAATTCAGACTCGGGTGGTAGTTACTCTCTCATTAATAAATGCACCTTTGAGATTACTTCTTTGGAAAGCAAGGCATGTGCCTTAGTCCCTAGCAAATTAAGCAACCATACTGGTGATCTGGTCGGCATCGCCAAAAGCCTCTGTAGTCGTAACCTGTGTCCACCTGTAACTCCCAAGTTGAGCCTTAGCTTGCTTTCTGTGAGATTAATGGACCACTGTAAAAGATGAACACTTTAGCCAACTAACTACTTTCCTGGAGTCACCATCTGGTTTGGTACTGTATCCAATCCTTCGCTTGCCTGATAATTTTATGTCATTAGAATGGGCATTCTGCAGAACCCTTGCGGGTGCGTATGACAATTTCATCTTCATCGCCAACCATAAACATTATTGCTGTTTGCTGCTGGGCTCGCACATTTGATCGTCTGAACATTTCTCTGATTTTTTTGATCACCGTAGTTCCCCACTAGTAGTTTTAGTGACTCATGAAATTGTCTGAAGTAGTTCCCCACTAGTAGTTTTAGTGACTCATGAAATCGTCTGAATATTTTTTTGATATTTTTGATCACCGTGGTGACTCATAAAAAATTTAGTTAATTATGATCGAATTTAATTTTTACATTTTTAATCTATATGAAATCAAATTCGTTTTCATTTGTTTTGCCTCCGATTAGAGCAGAAGGGATGTCAATACTGTCACGTGTGTAGCATGCTTAAGGCCTTGTTGAACACGGGAAGCCGGTAATTTAGCGAATTGTCGGAGGCCAGATTTCTTTTGTTCAAGATTGTGGGCAAGTCTTTTATGCGCATGTGTTTCATGAATCTTGCGGGCTAGCAATTGTTTCACTGCAACTAGCATTCATCGGGCTTTGGGTTGTGGAGGGTACCCTTCACCATAAAAAGACCATTCATGATTTTACAGATATATAAAAGTGAGTTTCATTAGATTACCAAATAATTCTTGCAGGATGCCAAGCTTCAATAGGATGGAAGGCATCTTAATCATCCCGGGAGAAAATCCTATTCAATTTCTATGAAAAGATGATTAGGATAGAATTAAAATTTTGAAAATCATCCATAAGTAAAAAGAAGACGAAAAAGGAGAAGGCAAGAAAAAGAAGACAAAAGAAAAAAAAAAAAAAAAAAAAAAAAGAGAAAAGAAAGAAAGAAAGAAAGAAAAGAGTAGAATAAGTGGAGAGGAATATACTACTATAGAATAGGATTATGATAACAGTTAGTAACCACTGTCATAGTCTGAAAAATTATTATCATAGGTTATGGTAGCGGTTATCTAATCGCTGCTACTATGGCCATCGCCGTAGGTCTATCATCATGGTTATTACAACGGTTATATGAACCGCTGCCATAGCTAGCTTATGACATATATTGATCATAGTAGTGGTTTTATAACTACTGCCATAGAGACTATCGTAGCGGTTCTGTAATCACTGTCATAAATTCTATAGTAACGGTTATAAAACCACTGTCATAAGTCTAATGCAACGGTTGGCACGAAACCTACGGTAGCGGTTGACACACTTACGGTAGCAATTTTACAATCATTGCTGTAGCTTTTGAATAATAAAATATATAAATTTTTAATTTTTATATTTTTTACCTGATAAATATAGTTTAATAATATAAAAAATATT
This sequence comes from Cocos nucifera, assembly GCA_006176705.1. Taxonomy (NCBI): domain Eukaryota; kingdom Viridiplantae; phylum Streptophyta; class Magnoliopsida; order Arecales; family Arecaceae; genus Cocos; species Cocos nucifera. Next base: position 2,009,499 of record QRFJ01000114.1, read on the forward strand.
ATAAATATAAAAATATTTATAAAATTCTCAAATTTTATTACTGAATAAAATTTATTATAATATTTTTTAAAAAAATTAAAAATTTTTTAAATTTACATTATCATTGTCACCAAGAGATGGAGCACGAACTGGAGGAGTTGGAGGTGGAGCCGGTGTTGGATGAGCTAGGGTTGGAGCTGGAGGAGCTGGAGCTGGAACATCGATCAACATGTTCTTAAGGCCCATGAAATTAGCTCCAAAATGTGTGCTGAGCCTCGTCACCATGGCGCTCAGGATGCCCTCCAGATGAGATGTGCGCTCCTCAGCATGAGCAGTCCGCATCATAGCCTAAGCTACTTGCACCAATGCCTCTTCAAACTGCTTCCGACTGACGATACCGAAAGCATATGAAGAGATGCTTACCTCAGATCAATAGCTCATCGGTGTATGTCCGGGCCTGCATCGGATTCTCTTAGAGTGCTTAGGCCCCAAGACCTGAGATAGATGGTCATGGGGGCCAGAGGTGTCCGGATCCTCGCTTGCGAGCGCATCTAACTGCTCGTATAATTATAAATTTAAATAAAATATTATAAAAATACTATAATATTAATCATATTAATATATTTATTACTTACAAAAATTCTTTCGATCACGTTCATCGACCTACCCTTTTTGTCTATACGGTTGAATAAGAAGATCTCGCTATGACTGGACATTATTCCATCTCTTATCAACTATAATAATAGATTAGTTTATTAAAAATATAAAAAAATAATAATTTAATTTATCTAGTAAGATTCAGTATTCATTATCTTTCTATGCACACGACTGTCCATAGACTCACGGTCGGGAGTGTACGTATACTCTTGGACTGCTCGGTTCTTTCGGTTCTGACGAGAGGTAGCCTAACAAGTATACAAATAAATAATAAGTATTTAAAATATTTAAATATAATTTTAAGTATATTAAAAAATTTAAAAATTAAAAATTAAACCTCGAACTTCTAGCTTCTCCAATGTCTAACCATCCCCTTCCACTGACTCGGAGGACAATCATGTATCCAAGAAACAAGCTCCTTCAAAGTATCTCGTCGGTGCTCAAGCCATCCTTTGTGGAGCTTGATCTTGTAGCTCCGATACAACTCTCCAATCTTCTTCAGTCGGGCATTTCAAGCCCTCTCATGATTTGGAAAGTCGTACCTCTTCCGCACAAAGTTATCAAAAATCAGTTATAAAATTATTTTAATCAAATATAGTGTAAACATATAAAATATATAAATATAATTAAGATACACTTATCCATATCTTCTTTCACATTCGATCCTTGATAGTAGCATTCATCAATTGTCAGTCTGTGGGCACTATCGAAATAATATCGGATCGCCTCACAAGCACTCCAAAAAAGAAATGCATCTCCTGCATGGTCTCTCCTACTGGTATCTTCTCTGCATTATAGTATAGTATCACCTGATGCTGGTAGTTCCACACATGCGGCATGCGTGTGGGATCATAAAATATCCTATTGGATGATGCACTTACAATGAAAATACATTATGCAAATATATAAGTGTATAAATATTATATTAAATAAATAAATAAATAATATAATAAAAATGTACACTCATCGACGTGGATGTCAATGGAGATACATCGATGGATGGAGCATGTGTCGGAGATGTAGATGATAGTGGATGCTTAGATGCTGGTAGAGTAGATATCGATGGAGGAGTAGATGATGATGATCCTTGGACAGTCGATGTAGACATGGATGGAGTATGCTTTGACTGTGACTCAAATGCGGAGCTCCGCATAACCTACCGAGGGATAGGGGTGAAAGCTAGATGGCGTTTTGGTGCTATCGTGACCTGCAATGTTAATGAATATTAATCAATATAACATGTTGAATAATAATATTAGCATACCATTTGATTACTATAATTACCTATAAAATTATTTATAATTTTTAAACCATCTAAATTAGATAATTAATTAATCATTATACATAATTCTTCTATCCGTACAAAAATATATAAATGTATGAATGTCGAAGATTATATATACTAATCAATTAACGGGTCTATCGTTATACAATGCAATAAACAAAAGCAACAAGATATAAATTCTACAACATAAATTACATCCATAAATAATTAAGAATGAGTAATAAATAATTTTACTTTTTATTAGTGGCTGGCTGGCGTGAGGGTTCTCTTAGCGGTCGGCACAACTCACGGCCAGCACACCCCAAGGATGGTCCACGATCGTCGACATGGTATGGCCTAATGCTGCCGGCACGGCTTAGGGCCATCCACGGTTGCCGACATGGCATGATCTAAGGCTGTCGGCATGGCTCAGAACCCATCGACGAGGGTTTTCTTATCGACCGACATGGCACGGCCCAAGGACTATCCATGGCTGTCGACATGGCACGGTCTAAGGGCTGTCCACGACCATGGGCACGGCCTAGATTTTCTCAACCGGCATGACCCAAGGGTGGTTCATGGCCACCGACATGGCACATTCCAAGGCTGTCAGCACGGCCTAGGACCGTCCATGACCGCCGACACGACGTGGCCTGAATTAGAATTCACCGATATGGTCCAGAACCAACTGGCAAAAATTTTGTTATCCGCTGGTGCGAACCCACGGTCAGCAGATAATTATAATATTTATAATAAAAATTATAAATATTATAAATAATTAATAAATAATATTATAATTTTTTTTAAAAAATGATACTTGTGGCTATGGAGAGAAAATCACATAGAGAGCTCCGAGGGTCATTGGTGGCGACACTATAGAAAGATGGTGGTACTAGAGATAGCCTGCAAAATGAGAGACACAAGATAGTGAGATAGAAAGAGAGTAGAGAGAGAAAAAAAGAGAGAGAGCAGAAGGGAGTGGATCAGGCTGAGGGAAGAGAGGAGAGAATGAGAGAGAGAGCAGGGAGGAGTTGGAGCTGGCAGTCGAGCTGGTCGGAAAGAGAGGAGTGAGAGAGAGCAGGAGGGGGTGGATTGGGTCGAGGGAAAAGAGGAGAGAAATAGAGAGAGAGAGAACAAGAAGGGGTCGGGACCAGCGGCCAAGTCGATCGGAAAGAGAGGGAGAGAGAGAGAGCAGGGGGTGGATCGGGCCAAGGAAAGAGAGAAGAGAAAGAGAGAGAGAGAGAGCAAGGAGGGGTCAGGACCGGGTCGGGAAAATAAGAGAGAGAGAGAGAGAGCAAGGAAGAGGAGGGGGAGGTGGCGGAGCCGATGGACGAGCTGGTTGAGGAAAGAGGAGGGGAGGTGGTGGGGTCGGTGGCTGGGCCGATCGGGGAAGAAAGGGACAAGTGGGGAGGTGGTAGATCCAGCGATGGAGAGGATGGGGAAGAAGGAGGAAGAGGGGGAGGTGGCGGAGCTGACGGTCGGGGGAAGAAAATGGAGGGGAGGACTCGGCATCGATCGGGAAAGAAAATGGAGGGGAGGACCTCACCAGCGGTGGAGAGGAGGGAGAGAGAGAGAGCTCAGAGAAAAATTAAATTAGGGGCCAAATTAGGGATAAAATATCTACCTATGACAGCGATTTTTGAACCACTGCTTTAGATCTATGGCAGCGATTACTGAAAATCACTGTCATAGGTTTATGGCAGCGGTTATAAAATCATCATCGGTGATCTGCAAAATAAAGTTCCACCCAGAGTCGGTGGTGGTGGCTCCGACAGGACCCTCCGATGATCAAATCAGCTCTTCTAGCCAATAGAAATGGAGTTCTTAGGAAAGAGTTCAGCAGAATTTTTGAAAAGAAGAAGAAAGTTTAGAGAAATCATATCTGAAATGTTCCTTTTATAGATGGAGCTCGGAGTAGACTGATAGTGATAGCCATAGCCGTCTGGTAGCTGGCTGCTCAGGACTGCGTAAGAGGAGCGTCGCCTGCAGCAGACTGATAGTGACAGTCGTAGCCATCTAGTAGTTGACCACATGAGAGGAGCGTTGCCTACAGTAGATTGATAGTGATAGCCATAGTCGTCCGATACTGAGCCGCTCGAAATCACGTGGAGGGATGAAGAGCTTTGACGTTTATCAATTTTAGAGAAGTTCGGACTCCTAAAGAGAATACGGCTAGAGGGGATCATTCGGAAGGAATGCTACTTGAAATCTGGAAGTGATCTGTTGGAGGAATTCGGATGGAGAAATTCAGAAGGAGTTCGATTGGTAGAGAAGTTTGGCTAAAGAAGAAGTCCGAAAGAAGTTTGGCTCCTGAAGAAATTCGGCTGAAGAAGAAGTCCGAAAGGAGTTGGACTCCTAGAGGAATCCATCTGAAGGAGAAGTTATGAAAGGAGTTCGACTCTTGAAGGAATTCGATTGAAGGAGAAGTCTTGAAAGGAGTTTGGCTCTTGAAGGAATCTGATTGAAGAAGAAGTCCGAAAGAAGTTGGGCTGCTAGAGAAATTCGTCTGAAGAAGAAGTTTTGGAAGGAGTTCGACTCTTGGAGGAATTCGATTGAAGGAAAAGTTCTGAAAGGAGTTCGACTCCTGAAGGAATCTGATTGAAGGAGAAGTTTGAAAGAAGTTAGACTCCTAGAAGAATCCAATTGAGGACTGAAGGAAAAGTCCAGAGAAAGTTCGACTCCTGAAGGAATCCATCTGAAGGAGAAGTCTGGAGGAAGTTCGGCTCCTGGAGGAATCCGACTGAGGGAGAAGTTCGGAGGAAGTTGGACTCCTGGAGGAATCTGACTGAAGTAGATGTTCGAAAGGAGTTAGACTCTTGGAGGAATCTGACTGAAGTAGAGGTTCGAAAGAAGTTGGGCTCCTGAAGGAATCTGACTAAAGTAGAGGTCCAAAAAAAGTTCGGCTCCTGGAGGAATCCATCTGAAGGAGAAGTCTGGAGGAAGTTCGACTCTTGGAGAAATCCGACTGAGAAAGAAGTTCGGAGGGAGTTGGATTGATGGAGAAGTCCAAAAGAAGTTCGACTCTTGTAGGCATCCATCTGAAGGAGAGGTCCGGAAGGAGTTCGGCTCCTGGAGGAATTCAACTGAAGGAGAGTCGGAAGAAGTTCGATTCCTGAAGGAGTCCGACTGAGGAAGACATCTGAAAGAAGTTTGGCTCCTATAGGCATCCAACTGAAGAAGATATTCGGAAGGAGTTCGGCTCCTATAGGCATCCGACTGAAGGAGAGATCTAGAAGGAGTTTAGCTCCTGAAGGAGTCTGACTAAAGAAGAAGTTCGGAAGGAGTTCGGCTCTTGTAGGCATCCGTCTGAAGGAGAGGTCCGAAAAAAATTCGACTTCTGAAGGAATCTGACTGAAGAAGAGATCCGAAAGGAGTTCGGCTTCTAGAGGAGACCGACTGAGAAAGATATTCGGAAGGAGTTTGGCCACTGAAGGAGTTCAGTCGATGAAGGAGTTTGGTTAGGGCTCGACCGCTGAAGGAGCTCGGCTGAGGTCCGACCGTTGGAGGAAAATTTTTGATCTAAGCTCTTTCGTGATTACCAGTTGCATTAGACTAAGCATTAGGCTGGACTTCAATGAGAGCGGGGTTTATCTCCAACAATAATCCTCCCACTTTTGAGTTTAAAATTCGAAGAAAAAGAGTACAAAAAAGGTGACTGCCAAAGTTCTCTTTCAGATTCTGTACCCATTCAGGTTGAAGCTCGGAGGAGATCTTATCTTCAGTCGAGATTGAAGGAGATCTTATCTTCTGTTGATGTTGCAGTTGAAGCTCGAAGGAGATCTTATCTTCAGTCGAGGTTGACGTTGAAGTTGAAGCTTGGAAGAGATCTTGTCTCCAGCCGAGGTTGAAGGAGATCTTATCTCTTGTTGAGGTTGACGTTGAGGTTTGAAGGAGATCTTATCTCCAACCAAGGTTGAAGGAGATCTTATCTTCTGTTGACGTTGCAGTTGAATCTTGGAGGAGATCTTGTCTTCAGTCGAGGTTGAAGAAGATCTTATCTCTTATTGAGGTTGGCGTTGAAGCTTGAGGAAGATCTTATCTCCAATCGAGGTTGAAGGAGATCTTATCTCCTGTTGATGTTGCAGTTGAAGCTCGGGGAGATCTTATTTTCAGCTGAGGTTGATATTGAAGTGAAAACTCGGAGGAGATCTTGTCTCCAACGAGGTTGCAGAAGATCTTATCTCCTGTTGAGGTTGGCGTTGAAGCTCGGGGGAGATCTTATCTCCAATCGAGATTGAAAGAGATCTTATCTCTTATTCACGTTGCAGTTGAAGCTTGGGAGAGATCTTATTTTCAGTCGAGGTTGACGTTAAAGTTGAAGGTCAGAAAAGATCTTGTCTCCAACCAAGGTTGAAAGAGATCTTATCTCCTGTTGAGGTTGGTGTTGAAGCTCGAAGGAGATCTTATCTCCAACCGAGGTTGAAGAAGATCTTATCTCCTATTGACGTTGCAGTTGAAGCTCGGAGGAGATCTTCATCTCCAACCGAGGTTGACATTGAAGTGGAAGCTCGGGGGAGATCTTATCTCCGATTAAGGTTGGCGTTGAAGCTCGAAGGAGATCTTATCTTCTTTTGAGGTTGAAGTTGAAGTGAAAGCTCGGAAGAGATCTTGTCTCCAATCGAGGTTGAAGGAGATCTTATCTCCTATTGAGATTGAACGTTAAAGCTCAGAAGAGATCTTATCTCCAATCAAGGTTGAAAGAGATCTTATCTTCCTGTAGACGTTGATAGTTGAAGCTCGGAGAAGATCTTGTCTCTAATCGAGGTTGAAGCCTGGGGGAGATCTTATCTCCTGTTAATGTTGCAGTTGAAGCTCGAGGGAGATCTTGTCTCCAGCCGAGGTTGAAGGAGATCTTATCTCCTGTTGAGATTGACGTTGAAGTTTGGAGAAGATCTTTGTCTCCAGCCGAGGTTGAAAAAGATCTTATCTCCTATTGACGTTGTAGTTGAAGTTCGGAGAAGATCTTGTCTCCAGCTGAGGTTGAAGGAGATCTTATCTCCTATTGAGATTGACGTTGAAGCTCCAGAGAGATCTTATCTCTAGCCGAGGTTGAAGAAGATATTATCTCCTATTGACATTGTAGTTGAAGTGGAAGCTCGGGGAAGATCTTGTCTCTAGTCGAGATTGAAAGAGATCTTATCTCCTATTGATGTCGACGTTGAAGCTCGGGGGAGATCTTGTCTGGATCTCCTGTTGATGTTGCAGTTGAAGCTCGGGTAGATCTTGTCTGGATCTCTTGTTGACGTTGCAATTGAAGCTCGAAAGAGAATTTTACGTTAAAGTGGAAGCTCAGGGGAGATCTTATCTCCAGTCGAGGTTGAAGAAGATCTTATCTCCTATTGAGGTTGGCATTGAAGCTTGGAAGAGATCTTATCTCCAGATCGAGGTTGAAGGAGATCTTATCTCCTATTGACGTTGCAGTTGAAGCTCGGGAGGAGATCTTATCTCCAGCCTGAGGTTGACATTGAAGTTGAAAACTCGGAGGGAGATCTTATCTCCAACCGAGGTTGAAGGAGATTTTATCTCCTGTTGAGGTTGGTGTTGAAGCGTGGGGAAAATCTTATCTCCAGCCAAGGTTGAAAGAGATCTTATCTCCTGTTGACATTGAAGCTTGAGAGAGATCTCATCTCCAGCCGAGGTTGAAGAAGATCTTATCTTCTATTGATGTTAAAGCTCGGGAGAGATCTTATCTTCAGCCAAGGTTGAAGGAGATCTTATCTTCTATTGACGTTAACGTTGAAGCTCGGAAGAGATCTTATCTTCAGCCGAGATTAAAGGAGATATTATCTTCTGTTGACGTCAACATTGAATATCTCCAACCGAGATTGAAGAAGATCTTATCTTCTGTTGACGTCGATGTTGAAGCTTGGGAGAGATCTTATCTCTAGTCGAGGTTGAAGGAGATCTTATCTCCTGTTAACGTCGACGTTGAAACTCGGAGGAGATCTTATCTCTAATTGAGGTTGAAGGAGATCTTGTCTCCTATCGACATTGACATTGAAGCTCGGAAAAGATCTTATCTTCAATCGAGGTTGAAGGACTTCGACTTGCTTATGTTAGGACGAGGTTCTCCTTCTGTTCCTAACATGGCCACTGTTGGTGCAGAAACTGGTCATCGTTGGACCCAGCTAGAGTGGAGGTGGATGAGGTCGCCGTCGGAGACCTGCAAAATAAAATTTCATCCAGAGTCGATGGGGGGTGGCTCCGGCAGGACCCTCCGATGATCAAGTCAGCTCTGACCAATAGAAATGGAGTGCTCAGGAATGAGTTCCGCAGAGCTTAGAGAAGGGAAGGAGAGCTTAGAGCTTAGAGTTAGCGTATCTAGAGGATCCTTTTTATAGGTAGAGCTTGATGGTGATAGCTGCAGCTTCCTGATGGCGGGCTGCTCGAGGTTGCACTGGGTTTGATGTGGAGAAGATGGTATCGTTAGGTTGATAGTGACAGCCATACCGTCCGACAATGGTGGGCTGCTCGAGGTCTGACGGAGTTAGTCACGGAGGGGGGGCACCACTGTAGCATCGTCTGTGGTAGACTGATGGTGATCGTTCGACCAGATTTAATGACGATAGCTCTGAGAGAGCGGACGTCGGTTAGTGGACCTCGGCGTATATCGATTCCAAAGGAGTTCGGACTCCTGAAGAGGAAGCTTAGAAGGAGTTCGACTTCTGTAGGCATCTGGCTGGAGGAGTGCGGCTAAGGCTCGGTCGCTAAAAAATTTGGAAGGAGCTCGACCGTTGAGGAGTCCAGACGGTCGAAGGGGATGTCTGAGAGGAGTCCGGCTCCTGAAGAAGTTCGACTGAAGGGAAAGCTTGGAGGAAGTTCAGCTCTCGTAGGCGTCTGGCTGGAAGAGCGTGGAGGGAGTTCGGCTCTCATGGAAGTTTGACTAAAGCTCGATTGTTGAGGAGTTCGATCGGATGAAGGAGTTCGACTGAGATCCATCCACTAAAGCTCTTCCATGGCTACCGATCGTATTAGACTGAGCATCGAACTAGACTTCGGCAGGAGCGGGGTTTATCCCCAATAATAATTTTTCCCACTTTCGAGTTCGAAACTCGAAGGAAGGGAGTGCAGAAAAGGCGACTGCCGAAGTCCTCTTCTAGGCTCCATGTTGGTTCAGATCGAAGCTCGGGGGGGAAGATCTCATCTCCAACCAAAGTTGAAGTAGGTCTCGTCTCCTGCGGTCGAGGTCGGAGGTTGAGCTCCTTGGGGGCAATATTATCTCCAGCAACCGAGGCTGACTCGGGGGAGATCTTCTCTCCTGCAGTCGAGGTTAATACGGGCACTTGGAAGAGATCTGATCTCTGATCGAGGTTGATGCGGTCGCTTGGGAGAGATCTTATCTCTAGGCGAGGTTGTCTCCAATCTTATCTCTGACCGAGGTTGGCTCGGGCGTTTGGAAGATCTCTGGCTGAGGTTGGCTCGATTGCTCGAAGGAGATCTTATCTCTGGTCGAGGTTGTCGCGGTCATTCGGAAGAGATCTTATCTTCTACAGTAGAGGTCGGTCCAGACCCTCAAGGGAGATCTTATCTCCTACGATCGAGGTTGCCTCGGAAAAGATCTTATCTCCTGCGGTCGAGGTTGATGCAGGTGCTCGGAGGAGATCTTATCTCCTGCAGTCGAGTTTGCCTTGGGGAAGATCTTATCTCCTGCAGCCGAGGTTGGCCCGGACCCTTAGGGGAGATCTTATCTCCTGCGATCGAGGTTGCCTCGGGGGAGATCTTATTTTCTACGGCCGAGGTTGACACGGGCGCTCGAGGGAGATCTTATCTCCTGCAGCCGAGGTTGCCTCAGAGGAGATCTTATCTCCTGCAGCCGAGGTTGGCCCAGATCCTTAGGAGAGATCTTATCTTCTACGATCGAGGTTGCCTCGGGGAAGATCTTATCTTCTGCGATCGAGATTGATGCGGGTGCTCAGGAGAGATCTTATCTCCTACAACCGAGTTTACCTCGGAGAAAAATCTTATCTCTTGCAGTCGAGGTTGGCCCAGATCCTCAGGGGAGATCTTATCTCCTACGATTGAGGTTGCCTTGAGGGAGATCTTATCTCCTGCGGTCGAGGTTGATGCAGACACTCGGGGGAGATCTTATCTCCTGCAGTCGAGTTTACCTCAGAAGGAGATCTTATCTCCTACAATCGAGGTTGGCCTGGACCCTCAGGGGAGATCTTATCTCCTACGGTCGAGGTTGCCTCGGAGGAGATCTTATCTCCTGCAGTCGGGTTGATGCAGATGCTCGGGAAGAGATCTTATCTCCTGCAGTCGAGTTTGCCTCGAGAGAGATCTTATCTCCTGCAGCCGAAGTTAGCCCAGATCCTCAGGAGAGATCTTATCTCCTATGGTCGAGGTTGCCTCGGAGGAGATCTTATCTCCTGCAGCTGAGGTTGATGCGGACGCTTGAGAAAAAATTTATCTCCTACAGTCGAGTTTGCCTCGGAGAAGATCTTATCTCCTGTAGCCGAGGTTGGCCCGGACCCTCAGGGGAGATTTTATCTCCTATGGTCGAGGTTGCCTCGGAAGAAATCTTATCTTCTGCGGCCGAGGTTGACGCGGGCGCTCAGGGAAGATCTTATCTCCTGTAGCCGAGGTTACCTCAGGAAAGATCTTATCTCCTACAGTCGAGGTTGGTTCGAATTCTTAGGGGAGATCTTATCTCCTACAGTCGAGGTTGCATCGGGGGAGATCTTATCTCCTGCGGTCGAGGTTGATGTGGGTGCTCGAGGAAGATCTTATCCCCTGCAGTCAAGTTTGAAGGTCTTTAACCTGCTCGTGTTAGGATGAGGTTCTCCTCCTGTTCCTAATACTATAACTATTGACTGCTTCTTTCCTGTCATCACATAGATTTTGCACCCAAAAATAATATTATTGAAAGGAAAGAATTTTATCGAGGGAAAGTTACTGGCAGCACATCTCCATTTCAGGGTCGTGGGAGCGTTGTTCCTTCAGGTTCCCTCGGGCAGTAAGTCCCGCGTTGGACGACCTCCTCCATCTCATGCTGGCCTTCTCAATTTGGAGCAAGCTTCTCTTGGCTTTGACGCTGGGAGATGATAAATTACCGAAGTACCAAGCTCCTCCTAGGAGTAGCATTGACGACGCCGTGAGGCGGCCAACCTCCTTGTCGTTTTTGGTTATGGCAACGCTCTTAGCCGATCTTCTCCTGCTTCAGAATGGCATCGAAGGAATTTACCCAGCCGCCCCTTTTCGACGAGCTCCTCAATTTCGTCTCGAAGCTGAATGCATTCCTCAATGTCGTGACCGTGGTCACGATGGTAGAGGCAGTACTTGCTTCGATCGTGCTTATTCGGGGGAGATCGTAATCCTTCTGGTCTTGCTAGCTGGTTCTTAACTTCCATGAGAATTTGAGTTCGAGGAGCGTTGCGGAGGGCGTAGTCGTGGAACCTTTTGGGAGGAGGACTTCGCACCTTTCTATCGGGGCTTTCTTGATGATGAGTTTGAGGGAGAGTTCGGCCTCGCTTGCGCTGGGGATGTCGTAAATGCGGCCGAATTTTATTCCACCTTCTGTGAAATCTTCTGCAGGAGAACGTCATGCCCCTTTGTCGGGGCTTCCTTGATGGTGAGCTCGAGGGTGAGTTCAGCGGCCTCGCTCATGCCGAACTTTATTCCGCCCTTTCGTGAAACCTTCGTCGGGCGAATTTCATGCTCCTTTGTCAGGGCTTTCTTGATGGCAAGCTCGAGGGCGAGTTCGGTGGCCTCGATCACGCCGAACTTCCATTCGCTTTTTTGTGAAATCTTCGTTGGGAGAACTTCATGCCCCTTTGTCGGGGCATTCTTGATAACAAGCTCGTGGGGGAGTTCGGCCTTGCTTGCACTGGGGAGGTCGTGAACGCGGCCGAACTTCATTCCACCTCCTATGAAATCTTCTATGGGAGAACTTCATGCCGCTTTGTCGGGGCTTCCTTGATGGTGAGCTCAAGGGCGAGTTCGACGGCCTCGCTCACACCGAACTTCATTCCGCCCTCTCGTGAAACCTTCATCGGGAGAACTTCATGCCCCTTTGTCGGGGCTTCCTTGATGGCAAGCTCGAGGGCAAGTTCGACAGCCTCGCTCATGCCAAACTTCATTCCGCTCTCCTGTGAAACCTTCGTCGGAAGAACTTCATGCCCCTTTGTCGGGACTTCCTTGATGGCGAGCTCGAGGGTGAGTTCGGCGGCCTCGCTCACGCCGAACTTCATTCAGCCTCCCTGTGAAACCTTCGTCGGGAGAACTTCATGCCCCTTTGTCGGGGCTTCCTTGATGACGACCTCGTGAGGGAGTTCGGCCTTGCTTGCATTGGAGAGATCGTGAATGCGGTCGAACTTTATTTCATCTTCTGTAAAATCTTCTGTGGGAGAACTTCATGTCCCTTTGTCGGGGCTTCTTTGATGGCGAGCTTGAGGGCGAGTTTAGCGGCCTCACTCACGCCGAACTTCATTCCACCCTTTCGTGAAACCTTCGTCAAGCGAATTTCATGCCCCTTTGTCGGGACTTCCTTGATGGCGAGCTCAAGGGCGAGTTCGGCGGCCTCGCTCACGTCGAACTTCATTTCTTCCTCCTGTGAAATCTTCGTTAGGAGAACTTCATGCCCTTTTGTCGGAGCTTCCTTGATGACGAGCTCATGGGAGAGTTCGGCCTTGCTTGTGCTAGGAAGGTTGTGAACGTGGCTGAACTTCATTCTGCCTCCTGTGAAACCTTCTGCGGGAGAACTTCATGCCCCTTTATCGGGGCTTTCTTGATGGCGAGCTCGAGGGCGAGTTCGACGGCCTCGCTCACGTCGAACTTCATTCTGCCCTCCCATGAAATCTTCGTCAGGAGAACTTCATGCCCCTTTATCAGGGCTTTCTTGATGGCAAGTTCGGTGGCCTTGCTCATGCCGAACTTCATTCCATTCTCCTGTGAAACCTTCATCGGAAGAACTTAATGCCCCTTTGTCAGGGCTTCCTTGATGACGAGCTCGTGGGGAAGTTCGGCCTTGCTTGCGCTGGGGAGGTTGTAAACGCGGCCGAACTTCATTCCATCTCCTGTGAAACCTTCTGTGGGAGAACTTTGTGCCCCTTTGTCGGGGCTTCCTTGTTGGCGAGCTCGAGAGGGAGTTCGGCCTTGCTTGCATTGGAGAGGTCGTGAACGCGGCCAAACTTCATTCCGCCTCCTGTGAAACCTTCTAGGGGAGAACTTCTGCTCTGTTTCTCCTCCCTAAGAGCGATTGGTATGCTAGGCCAAATGCTTTTCCTTAAGGTCCGTTCCTAGCATCCTCATGATGGGTTTGTTGGCAAAGTCTCCGTCGAAAGCTGTCGCACAGTCTGCATCATCTCGATGAGGGCACAAACCTGCTGAACCAGTAGGTTGAATTGCTCCACATCTATGGTGACTTCAGGTGGAACCTGGGCTGTCAAAACTGAAATGAGAGCAGATGGACCTGGCACAGAGGCCACCAATCGTCGAGTCGAAGCTCTCCTGGGAGGTATTTTCTTTTCAAGAAAGAACTCTAGAGAGGAAGAAGAGAGATCTCCGGAGAGGGAAGAGAGAAATCATTGTCGAGCACTCCTTTAAGAATAAGAAAATCTCGGAGGTTTAAGTTCTCTTTCTAGCACCAATCTGTTGGTGCAGAAACTAGTCATCGTCGGACCCAACTAGAGTGGAGGTGGACGAGGTCGTCGTCGGAGATCTGCAAAATAAAGTTCCATCCGAAGCCGGTGGGGGGTGGCTCTGGCAGGATCCTCCGACGATCAAGTCAGCTCTGGCTAATAGAAATGGAGTGCTCGGGAATGAGTTCCGTAGAGCTTAGAGAAGAGGAGGAGAGCTTAGAGCTTAGAGTTAGCGTATATGGAGGATCCTTTTTATAGGTGGAGCTTTATGGAGACAGCTGTAGTTGCTTGGTGGCGGGCCACTCGAGACTGCACCGAGTTTGATGTGGAGAGGATGGTATCGTTAGACTGATAGTGACAACCATACCGTCCGACAGTAGTGGGCTGCTCGAGGTCTGGCAGAGTCAATCATGGAGGGGGGGCACCGCCTGTAGCATCATCTGTGGCAAACTGATGGTGACCGTTCGACCAAATTTAATGGCAGTAGCTCTGAAAAAGCGGAAGTCGGTTGGTGGACCTTGGCGTATATTGATTCCAAAGGAGTTCGAACTTCTGAAGGAGAAGCTTGAAAGAAGTTCGGCTCCCATAGGCATCTGGCTGGAGGAGTGCGGCTAAGGCTCGATCTCTGGGGAGTTTGGAAGGAGCTCAACTGTTAAGGAGTTCGGATGATCGAAGGGGATGTTTGGAAGGAGTCTGGCTCTTGAAGAAGTTCGACTGAAGAAAAAGCTTGAAGGAAGTTCAGCTCCCGTAGGCGTCTGACTGAAAGAGCGCGGAGGGAGTTCAGCTCTCGCGGAAGTCCGACTGAAGCTCGATTGCTGAGGAGTTCGATCGGATGAAGGAGTTCGACTGAGATCCGTCCACTAAAGCTCTTTCATGGCTATCGACCGTATTAGGTTGAGCATCGAACTGAATTTCGGCAGTAGCGGGGTTTATCCTCAATAGCCACTATTGATTGCTTCTTTCCTATCATCACATAATTTTTGTATGAAGAAACAATAATATTGAAATAGAGGAGTTTTATTGAAAAAAAATTATTGATAGTATATCCTCAGATTTTCTGAATTTCAAGATCATGGGAGCGTTCTTCCTCTGAGCTCCTTCAAACAATAAGTTTTGGGCTGGATGATCTCCTCTATTTCATACTGGCCTTCTCAATTTGGGATAAGCTTCCTCTGGCTTTGAGGCTGAGGAATGGTGGCTCATCGAAGCACTAAGTCCTCTAGAGATAGTGTTGATGATGCTGAGAGATGGTCAAATCTTCTTGTTATTTTTTCCTCATTGGTGGTTCTGACTGTGGCAGCGCCCTTGGCCGATCTACTCTTGCTTTAGATCAATGTCTGAGAAATCCATCCAGCCGGCCTCTCCTGATGAGCTCCTCTATTTCATCTTGGAGCTGAATGCATTCTTCAGTATCGTGGCCGTGGTCATGATGGTAGAGGCAGTACTTGCTTTGATTATGCTTGTTTGAAAGAGATCATAATTCTTCTGATCTCGATAGCTGATTTTTGATTTTCATCAAAACTTGAGTTTTAGGAGCATTAAGAGAGGGTGTAGTTATGGAACCTTCTGAGGGAAGAACTTCTTCGTGCCCTTCTGTCAGAGCTTCTTTGATGACGAGCTCGAGGAAGAGTTCGGGCTCACTTGTACTTGGGGAGGTCTATGAGCATGGTCAAACTTCATTCGATCCTCCATCAACGATGAGTCTATGCCGCTCTCCTGTGGCTTCCTCATCCTTCAACTTGAAGGCTTCTTTCGCTCGGACATATCCCTTAGCTCGAGTTAGTAGATCGGCAAAGTCCCTGGGGTACTTCTTCTTCAGAAAGAAAAATAAATTATTTTTCTGAAGGCCATCCTTGAGTGCAGCCATTGCAATAGACTGGTCCAGGTTTCGAACCTCCAATGCAGTAGTATTAAATAAGATGACATAAGCCTGGATATATTCCCCCTCCTTCTATTTGATATTCATCAAAAAATTGAAACCTCGGTGGGGACGCCTGCTGTTAACAAAATGAGCCACAAACTGATGGCTCATCTGATCAAAGAAGAAGATCGTACCCAACTTCAATATCGAGTATTAGTTTTTTACTGTTCCTTTTAAGATAGATGAGAAAGCTCGGCATAATATGACGTCTGGTGCACCATGGAGCAACATCATGGTTCAAAAGACTTTCAGGTGATCGATCGAATCAAAGGTTCCATCGTAGCTTTCAAATTAGGAGAGCTTGAAGTTCGGTAGAATGGACTCTTGCATAATTCGGAGAGAGAAAGAAAGATCGGTGCAGACGTCGTCATGATGAATCGGAGCGACATGATGGAGTTCCTCAATCCATCGAGCCATCTCCTACAGTTTTTGATCGAGGACGTCATCTCGATCGCAGATCTTGGAAGGCTTCTAATTATGGATGGAGAAGGTTCCTTCCGAAGAAGAATCATGATCCAAGCAAGGATCCTCTACTCTCTGTTTCTCCTTCCCAGGGGCGATGGGTATGCTAGCCCAAGTGTTCCTCGAAATCTTTTTCTGATATTTCGATGGTGGATTTTCTAACAAAACCACCACCGAAGGCTGCCGCATGGTCTGCACTATTTCGATGAGGCCCTGAATCCGCTGCATCAATAGGTTAAATCACTTCAGATCTACCATGGCCTCCTATGAAGGAGAAGGTTGAAGCACCGACGATGGAGCAGGGATAGACGAATCTAGCCCAGATCTGACCACAGAAGCGGTAGATTTTCGGATAGTCACTTTTTTTGGAGGCATTTCTTAGGATTGAGGGAGAGGATGGAGATGGACCTTAAAGAAGAAGATCTATAGGGTCAGCTGAGCACTTCTTTAAGAATAAGGGTACCTCAGGAATAGAAGGCCCTTTCTCTAGCGTCAATCCTGTTGGTGCAGAATTTGGTCAACGTCGGATCGAGCTAGAGTTGAGGAAGAAGAGATCGCCGTCAGTGATCTACAAAATAAAGTTTCGTTCGGAGTCGATGGTGGTGGCTCCAGTAGGATCCTTCGACGATCAAGTCAGTTCTTCTGACCAACAGGAATGGAGTGCTCAGGAAAGAGTTCAGCAAAATTTTTGGAAAGAAGAAGAGAGCTTAGAGAAAATGTATCTAGAGGGTCCTTTTTATAGATGGAGATCGAAGTAGATTGATAGTGACAGCCGTAGCTGTCCAGTAGCTGACCGCTTAGAACTGCATGAGAGGGGCGCCGCCTACAACAGACTGATAGTGACGGCCATAGCTGTCCGATACTGAGCCGCTCGGAGCTACGTAGAGGGGTGAAGAGCTTTGACGTATGTCAATTCTAGAGAAGTTTGGACTCCTAAAGAAAATACGGTTAGAGAAAATCATCCGGTAGGAATGCTACTTGAAATCTGAAAATGATTAATTAGAGAAATTCGGATGGAGTTCGATTGATGGAGAAGTCCAAATGGAGTTCGACTGGTGGAGAAGTTCGATTGAAGAAGAAGTTCGAAAGGAGTTTGGCTGAAGGAGAAGTCCGAAAGGAGTTGGGCTTTTAGAGAAATCCGTCTGAAGGAGAAGTTTTGGAAGGAGTTCGGCTTCTAGAGGAATCTGATTGAAGGAGAAGTCCTGGAAGGAGTTCGTCTCCTGAAGAAATCTGATTGAAGAAGAAGTCCAGAAGAAGTTGGGCTCCTGGAGGAATCCGTCTGAAGAAGAAGTTCTGGAAGGAGTTCGGCTCCTAGAGGAATCCGATTGAAGGAGAAGTTCTGAAAGAAGTTCGGCTCCTGGAGGAATCTGATTGAAGGAGAAGTCCAGAAGGAGTTGAGCTCCTGGAGAAATTCGACTGAGGAAAAAGTTCGAAGGGAGTTGGGCTCCTGGAGGAACCCGACTGAGAGAGAAGTCCGAAGGGAGTTGGGCGCCTGGAGGAATTTGACTAAAGTAGAGGTCCGGAAGGAGTTGGGCTCCTGAAGAAATCTGACTGAAGTAGAGATTCGGAAGAAGTTCGACTCCTGAAGGAATTCATCTGAAGGAGAAGTTCGGAGGAAGTTCGTCTCTTGGAGGAATTCGACTGAGAAAGAAGTCCGAAGAAAGTTGGATTGATAGAAAAGTCCGAAAGAAGTTTGGCTCCTGTAGGCATCCATCTAAAGGAGAGGTCCGAAAGGAGTTTGACTCTTAGAAGAATCCGACTTAAGAAGAGATTCGAAAGAAGTTCGGCTCCTAGAGGAGTCCGACTGAGAAAGACGTCTGAAAGAAGTTTGGCTCCTATATGCATCCGACTGAATGAGAGATTCAAAAGGAGTTCGACTTCTGTAGGCATCCGACTGAAGGAGAGATCCAAAAGAAGTTCGACTCCTGAAGGAGTCCGACTAAAGAAGAAGTTCGAAAAGAGTTCGGCTTCTGTAGACATCCATCTGAAGGAGAGATCCGGAAGGAATTCGGCTCCTGAAGAAATTCGATTGAAGAAGAGATCCGGAAGGAGTTTGGCTCCTAGAGGGGTCCGACTGAGGGAGACATTCGGAAGAAGTTTGGCCGCTGAAGGAGTTTGGCTAGGGCTCGACCACTGAAGGAGTTCGACTGGGGTTCGACCACTGGAGGAGAATTCTCGATTGAAGCTCTTTCGTGATTACCAGTTGCATTAGGCTAAGCATCAGGCTGGACTTCGATAGGAGCAGGATTTATCCCCAACAACGTGAATAGTTCATACAAAAATAATTTAAATTTTATGATTATCGCTATATAAAATAATTATAATTATAATAAGAATTATTTAACTAAAAAATTATCTCATAATCGGATGCCGTCTGGCCCTTTGATCGCTTGTTTCTAATTTAACGGCCGAAATCATTTCATACTAAATTATCCATGATAATGATATCCAATTAGTGAAACTTTGATAGTATGCTACAAACGTCACCGAGATCATCGTTGCAGATTTTTCGATCCATCGGTGGTCTCCATCTATTAGATCATTGCATTATCGTTCATGGTTGTTGAAATCAAATTTTTCTGATCGATGAAGCTAGGGCTATCAGATCGAGATAGCCTTTTGTGACAACACTCTAATAGTAATTATTTAGATAATAAATGATGAAGATGGATATTAAATATTAAAATTATACAATATTTAGAGTAAAAATATGAAAAAAATATGGCATCGGTTATCCACAACCGCTGCTATAGATTGTCATATAGCAACGATTACATATAATCACTGTTATATGCCGAATCTATAGCGGTGGTTATATATAACCGTTGCCATAGGTTTCACCTATGGCAATGGTTTCATCAACCATTTTTATATGTCATATCTATCACAGTGGTTATCTTAAACTACTGCTATAGTTTTGACCTATAGCAGCAGTTAGCATAAACCGCTGCTATAGATCGGATTTATAGTAGCGGTTCTTCGTAATCGCTGCCGTAGGTCCTATTGCAGTAGTTTCGAGACCTATAGCAATAGTTTTTTATAACTTCTATTGCAACGGTTTTTAAAATCTTTGCTATAGTATGCGTTATCGTAGCTTCTTTCTGTAGTACTGACAAAAGGTACCTAGGCAATGGGGCATTCAATTCGATGAAGAAATTGGAATATTTCTGTTCCATAATATTTAAAACTTTGAATACTTGCACATAATTTACTATGCAATTAATCACATGCAATACTTCATGCATATATATGCATACATACAAACATACATACATATATATGGACATATATGTATGTATCTACGTGAGAAGATTACTCTAGCAGGAGGTAGATTTATAAATTGAGAAAAAAAAATCTAAAAAAATCATCAAAAGGCTGAGAAGAGTTCAAATAACCAAAAAAATTAGGATAAAAGCAATAAAATAGAAAATATATTTTTTAAAAAATATTTATTTATTTATTTACTGAAATATAATATAGAAAAAGCAAGCATAACAATGATAGTAAAAAAAACATCACTAGCAACAATATATGGTCTCATAATTGATTTACATCATCCAAAGAGAAGATTTAGAGAATAACTAAACCAAAAGAAAATTAGAGATTAATCCAAAAAAAATCAAAATAATTTGCCAGATTTTGTTAGTATATTGTGAAGTCTCATCTAATACAGGATGTGACTTTTTTCCACCATCTGTTGGTTTATAGAGCTATAGCTATCAAGTGTATCAAGTCATCTTATATTGATTGCTTTGTCCATGCTAGAAAATGGCACGTTCTTATTAGAAAATTTTGTCTACCACTTGTCGAAGTTCGACTTGAAAGTGAAACGCTTTGAGGTGAAATGTCGTTTATAAAAATCCAGGAATATGCATTTAGAAAGAGTGGTATAACTTTTCAAACCCTAAACAATGATATGGCACCGAAGTCGATTGGATTGGCTTAATTATTTTCAAATTTAAAGCAACACATGGCATGGCATGCTTAACAAGCAAGATATCGTGAGCATCAAATTGTTTTTAAATAAGTCCGGCTTAAGTTTGCCATTCCATTATTAGGGAACTATTGAGAACTTAGAGGATGATGGTGGGTGCAAAAGGGTTATGGTTCTTATTCTAATTGGAGATTAGTCTTTGAGGATGGGATAGGTATAGAATTAAAAAAATAGACATCATCCCTTTCTAATTGAATAAATGAAACATGCAAGAAAAATGTATTAGAAGGATATCGAGGAATAGGACCCGTAGAAAAGAGACGCGGTGATCAGCATGATACATGGTCACGTGAGTACATGTAATGTAAGGTACATTTTCTCTCTTTACATATCCTTATAACAAATAAATACGCCAATCTTTGTTAGGTACACCAACCAAAATTGAAACCATTAATATTTGACTGGGCGGAAATGAGAACCACACGTGCTTAAATTATCCAATTCTAGTCCCGTGTTCGATAAACTCCAACTCCTGCGTCTGTTTTTATTTATTTATTTATTTTTGCCCAGACCATCATCTCTAAAGTTCTTGCAACACGTAAGATGTTCCGCCGGAGTATCCTAGTATCGGGATTCCCAATTGACTTCGCCAATGCTCTCAAAATAATGGGGGTGCACCAACGCTCAGCTTTGGGAGTGGTGGGGGGCAAAGAATCCGATTGATTCCTCGACCCACCATCGAAACGATCTCTTTGCGGGCCAGTCCAAGAATTCTTCTTCCATGGATCGAAGGAACCGGCTCCAATTCCGTTCTCGTTCGACGTGATTGAATTGATTCGTTTCTTTCCCTTGATCTTTTTCGTCCTAAAAGATTGGTTCTTGGGATAAATTTGGAGCGATTCTTGGACTGGAATTTGATGGACTTTATCTATATTTGATGGGTTCTTCTCTTATAGCTAATCGAATCATCGAACAATTTGTGAGTATTTATTGGAATGGAATTAAGGCTCTTATTGAATGTGCTTTTCTTTATCTATGATTGATGGTTTCTTTTTTTCCAGCTAATGGAATCATCGAGTGATTTATGGGTATATACTGGAATGGAATTAAGAATGTTATTGGATATAGTTTTATATTTATTGTCGTATTCGGTAGCAGGATTTTGATGATTAATGAATGCGTCAGGGTTAGGGCAATGGACTTCCTGCTCTAGAGTTTAGTGCTACCAAGATTGAATCTTGATATCTGTGAGTTTCTTTTCTGTTACTTGGTGCGTATCATTCGATGACCCTTGCTGTTTGTTTTTTTATTATTTTTCTCTCAAAAAGATTTAACAACAACGAAGATACAGCCTTATATTTTGATTCTATGTGTGTGTTGGTTTTCTTGGGTTTCAGTACTGTGTAGTCATCATTAAATAGCCTCTTTGTCTTAAAGAGCTTGATCTTAACCAGCGTCGTGAAATTATATGAATGCTTGATTTTTAATTGTTATCTATATTGCAATTTCATGAAGTAATCTCCTTTTTATGGGAAATTCAATGATTCTGGGTTTGACTATAGTTCTGATTTCAAGCTACGCTGGCCGATTTGCTTACTAAGCCAAAAGGGAAATCAGCAAAAAGGTGCGAAAATTCCTTGGCATATTTCTTTGGATAGAGAAAACCATTTCTTGGCCATCTTTACTTCAACTTGCTTTGTTGGGGTTGAAAACTAAGTTTCAAATTATAAGGTTGTAGCTAGAGAATTCCAGATTCAGAAAAAAAATGCAAAAAAATTAAGCAGAAGTATGAAAAGAATGCATAATAACTAATAAGTAGCATAAGGAAAAAAATGAAGATTAGTTAGGTGACTCAGATATGTATATAATTCTTATAAACCTGGTCCTCAGCTCTCTTCATCTGTATTCTTCCTCCCTTAGGGGTTCTCCATAGTTTTGCCTATTAGTTGCTTGGAATTGGTGACATATCATATAACCTCAATATTTAGCATTTAGATGTTGCAAAAAATTCTCAATTTTTTTTGTAATAAAAAAGAAATTCTCAAATTTTAATCAATCATATCTTGATTTATTAAGTGGGCCCCATAAAAATGGGAAGAATTGTTTAAAATCAAGCAGACACAGACAAGTAGAGGGAAAATTTGAGGGTGGGGTGATGGCAATGGATGGATCCTAGATGCTTCTAGAAATCTACATCCATATTCTATAAAATGAAGGAACAGCATGATAACAATCTTTTTTATATGCAAGCTCAGGTTTAAAGAGAAAGAGGGGATTGTAGAGGTGGAATAAGATACTTCAAGAGGTGGTAGGTAGTGAGGCAAGATTTGCAAGATAGACAGGGGGAAGGGAGGATAGTGGTGATGGTAAAGTGGTCCGGAGTGTAGAGGAGACTGGAGTACACAAGTTGCAAGAGGGGGATGTAGATTGAAGGGATGGTGGATTTTATGCTAGAAGGGAGATGAAATTAGGGGTTCCAATTGGGTTGGGGGGCTGCAGTTGGAGCCAGAGGGGGTGACCTAGGGCCATAGAGTTTTTTTCCACCCTTTGTGTTTATGTGTGTGTTGGGTTTAGGACCCTCTTTGCTCAGATTTAGATCATCATATACTCAAATCCAGATCAAACAAATTCTTTAATAATTGTTGTTACCAAATTCCAAAGAAAGAAGGATCATGTACATAGATCCGTTTATTGGTTCTCATTGGCACCCTTAGGTATAAATATTTATATGGTTTATTGGCACTCTTGGTTCTGACTGGCACTCTCAGGTATAATTGTAGCTGATCTACATCAGGTGTTATTGGTCAATCAATATTCCCTGGGTTTTAAGTGATTACGTTCGTTAAGAAGTTTGTTAATAATTGTGAATTTAGTGAATTTTGGATAACTCATGAATTTTGGGGAAAAAGTTTGGCCAATAATAAATTATGACTTAAGTAGTGTTTATTTGAATAAATTGGAGATTACTGCAATGATGTTTGCTTGTGTGCTTTTGTTTCCAAAAGCATGCATCCTATCATGTAGTAAATTTTCTGTATCCTAATATTGCATTATAGTATAATATCTTATACAAAGGTATCTAACATTAACTAGCACATTTGACATGATGTTCCATTCTTCACTCAGTTTATGACTGTAGATATGTTATGATGAAAATGATTCCCATGCTTCTATCGGGGAATTTAGAATGGGTTATTATAGCATTCTCTGATTATCACAGGGTTCCAGAGAACAAATTTTATGAAGAAAATGAGTGATGACAGCATGCCTGATGAATCAGATGTGGCATAAATGGACACAGAAGTGTACACACATATTCTTCACATATCTTGTGCTGCAAGGGGCCAATAGTGAAACTTCTCATGTTAGAGCCAAGAGCTGCGCATCATCCAACTATTATTTATAGGCCCATACGACCTTCTGATCTTGAAATTCTTGAGCAGATCCATGCTGCTTTATTTCCTATAAGGTGTGCAATGTAGTTCTGATGTGCATATGTTTCAAATATGATTTTTGTGAAGCCTTGCGGGGGTACTGCTGTTTAGACTACATGAAAGGAAATTATACTTTGCAGGTATGAAAGAGAATTCTTCCTTGATGTGGTCAATGGCCATGGAATCATCTCTTGGGCTGCTGTTGACATCAGCAGGCTTGATGGTCAAAATGATGAACTAATTGGATTTGTTACTGCACGTATTATCCCAGTAACAGAAAGCGAGGTGTTTGGATTTGTAATTTTGAAATGCCATGACTTTTCATCTTCAAATATAGCTAATAATTTACATTGGTACATTGGCCATGCAGATTGAGGATTTGCTCAGATACGATGCTTCAAGAAAAGATCAAATACTGGTCTATATCTTGACACTTGGTGTAGTAGAGCATTATAGAAACCTTGGCATAGGTTGTTACCTTCTCTGATGATTATAAGTTCATTCATTTCCTTTATGCTTCATTTAATTGAATGTTTTCTTATCATCATGATATTTGCAGCTACTTCACTGGTTCGGGAGGTAATTAAATATGCTTCAAGCATGCCTAACTGCAGAGCAGTATATTTGCATGTTATTGCTTACAACCAGCCAGCCATCAGTTTCTATAAGAAGATGCTATTTAAGCTTGTAAGAAGATTGCCAAGTTTTTATTACATTCAGGGCCAGCATTATGATTCATACTTGTTTGTGTTCTATGTACATGGTGGCCGGTATACCTGCTCTCCACAGTAAGTATATATATTTTCAACCTGAAGATGACAGCATTATTTAAATACTTGCACTGTAGTGTTGTTTGTATTATATCATCCTGTCTTGGAGATGTGAGAACTGCATTTGATACTGTTGTTTAGCATGCTTTTAAGAATGAATCTCATGCTTAATCTCGTCCTGCCTTTAAGTGAAGATGAAACTTAGAACTAGTTTAAGTGCCATATTATAGGTTTATAAGTAAAAACAGGGAAATGGTTGTTGGTACTTGGTATCACTCCCAACTCTTGCCATTCCACATTTTGATTGTTTATTAGTCCCAGTTCTTATGATCTAAGCGAGAAAACAGTGAAATTTTATAAGCCTTGTATTATTCTATATCCAGAAGTATGTTGTTTATCTCCACCAATCTTTTTTTTTCTTCTGTTATTTTGATCATTAGTCAGCTGTGAGGGTTAAAAGGTGTAAATTCAAATTTATAGGATGGTCGAGGTGGTTTTATCTTGAATCTTAGCATCTAAAATAAGTGCCTAAGTTAAAAAACTTTTATTCAGTCTCTTAGCTAAACTTGACATATTTTGTTCCCTTGTTTGCTGACACCTGAAAGACCCAACATTGGACTTGTTTCAGTTTTGGACCATTAAATCCTTGATCTTAGTAGAAAAAATTTGGAATCCTCAAATCCAATCATGCTTGTGTACATCCATCAACATCCTGTCACTGTAAAGCATGGGAAGGCATTCTATGCAAACCACTAGACTGTAGTGTACCATGAGACACCTTTTTCTCCCTCGTAATATCGTCCATTTTTGAGGATTCTTTCTCTGCAACACTCAGCTTGCATGCCTGGAACTTCTCTATTTCAACATTTTGGTTCATAGAAAATCATTAATCCATTGTCTTATAACCACTTCAGGACCTAATGTCAAGCTGGCCACAGCACTCAAGAAACTTGTACCATAGTTTCGTTGGAGATGACTTTATCCATTTTCCTATTCTTTTGTAGACAAAGCAGAAAATAATCATTCTCTGGTATTCCATTATAATACATTTTGGATATACCCCCCTTTCTTTTTTTAAACTTATGTTGCATTTGTAGTTCTAAATTTTACTATGTATGGATTTTGTAGCCTTTTATCCTCTAATAATTGTATGTAATTCTGGCATATTTAGCTATCTGTGCAGAATGTGCTGTGGGGCTCTCTTTTGACATGTAGGTTTAACAAAAGCAAACTCATTGACTTACTAAAATTTTCATTGCTGCTTCTTATATTTCCTTCTTGATTTCAAGACATTACTATTATTCATATCATGATTTTTCCTATTGCGACTATAACTTGTGTAAATCTTTCGTCAATTGCTTAAGTGATTAAAGCAATTTGACTGTAGCAGCTTGATTAAAAAAATCAGTTTTGTTGATTTATTTAAAATAAACTTTATATGCTTTTTTGCTGTTGCACAGAACTCATGTTGTCATCTCATTTTTCTAAATCTTCAATAATTCTTCCTATTTTTCCAAAAAAAATATCATTAAGAATTTCGTTAGCAAATTCTGCTAGGAATATCCTCTTATTCTTTCATAGTTCTTTTTGTCTAGTTTCTTAATGTTGTAGTCTTTTGTTAATCTATTTAGATTGTGGTAAACACATAGATGCTCAGAATAAATATTCTTAGGAACAAGTTACTCAAGTTTTCAACTGTGTATAGACCATCCTTAGTTTAGACCAACATCATAATTCCAAATAGAAGTTGTCATTTCTACTCAGCCATCCTGGCTTACTTCATAATTGGGATGTCACGTGCACTTCCATTATAGTTTATCTGTAACCTCATGGGGTAACCTAGTTAAGCAACCCAGCTTGGTTCCATGAAAAAAAAGGTTCTTCTTTCTCCATTACAATTTCTCTATAACCATGACCACAAGGAGTGACCTAGCAAAGCAACCCAGCTTGGTTCCATGAAAGGTTCTACTTTTTATCTATTTCATGTACATCTATTTGTATTCCAGTTATCCTTTTCTCCAATCAGATTTTTAATGTGGATAACAATGAGTCTATCATATGCTTCTAATAAACAAGCTTTGCAGAAGTCATGATAAACCACAATCTACTTGCTTTCTGATATTTAATGTACATGGAATTAGGTTCTTCATCATATGTCTAGTTTGTCTTTCACTTTTCCATAAATAATTTTCCTTGACAAGCTTGAATGGTGTGCCTTTTTTTTTTTTTTAATCATGCAGAGAAATTATGTCAGCAGTGGCAGCTTACTTTAGGGGCCTCTTTAGAATGCTTTCTGCAAAACTGAGGAGGAATGAGGAGAAGAGTCTCCCAAGATGGTCCAGGTATAAAGAAACAAGCACTCTTTTAGTTACTCAAAATAAGAGGATCCTTGGTGCAGAGAATGCTACATGTCAGTCTGGTTAACCAGCCTCAGGTCAAGATTACAATTTATTTGGTCTCCAAGAAGCTTGCAAGTTAACTTTTGAGCAATCAACATCTGTAATAATATAAGTATAATATCAGATATCCTCTTATTGTAAAATAAACTGAGGTCATATAAAGGTGTATTTGGCTAACTAATCTCAGTATCTCTTCATCAAGTTTCTTTTCTGTAAATCAGATGACTCTGTTTGAAATTTTGTGCATAAAAGAAGGCCATGGAATGGACGTCATCTCTTTTATATTTGTACCTGGTATGTAAACCATGCGCTTCCCACTTCTATTTCAAAACATCATCGTCTTTGAATGAAAATTAAAAGTCCTTGATGTTCTTATGAGAAATTTACCCTTGCAGTCCTCCAACTTGACTTGGATGGCTGTAATCGATGGTGATATATTTCTCTCATCAGCAAGTTGTACCCTTCCGGACACCAATTAAACAAGCAACTACTGGTACTTGCTGTTTTGATGGAATGCATTTGGAAGAAACAAAAGCTGAAAGATGGTGGAAGAAATAGCTCCTCTGCAGGTTCTTCTGGGAGGTCAACATCATCTTTGGGCACGTTTATATACCTGCTATTGTATTATTCATATTTCTGGTGGCCAGAAACTTATTTCATGCTTTCTCTGCATATATAGTTTGCTTTCTTAAACTATGCACTGTTGCTATTATTTGTTACGGGAGACATGGCCATTATTTAGTGAGGTTTTTACCGATGACAAAAGAAAATATATAAATGCTCGTGTCTAGAACGCTATCCCACAATGGCCACCTAAAGTTGTTTCCTTGAGAAAAAGGACCACCAAAAAAGTTATGTTAATATTTTGCCACTTGAGGGCAGAGCTTGAAAAAACTAGTATGTCGAAGGAGCTTAGCCCCACCTTTATTGTTGCATATTCTCATCTCTCTCTCTCTCTCTCTCTCTCTCTCTCTCACACACACACACGCACACGCTGTCTCATATGCGGGCCCCCCATTGATCATGCACAAATAAATGCAGAGTTTAAAGAAGGAGAAATTATTGCATGCACCAGGTGCAAGTGAATCAGGGCAAATCCCGAAGCAAATGCACGGTAGGCAGCGCGCAATCGGGAATTGGTAAAATACAAGGGGTAGCGTGGGATTTACGCGGTGCAAATTGCACCTGGTGCAGGCAATACGGAGGCTTAAAGAAACGTGCAAGGCAAATTTTGAAAAGTACAACTAAAACTAAATATAAGCAGAGAATATCGAAGAGACAACCAATTGCAATCGAAATTTTTAATTACGAAAATGGAACATCTAGTATTATTCATCAGTAACCTAATTTGCTAATTTGCTAAACTATTATTTTTAATTACGAAAATGGAAAATTGATAACTAAAGAATTGATTCTTTGAAAGATAAATATCAGTAACCTAATTTGCTAAACTATTATTCATCACATGTTCACACATGTGCGGGCATATACGGGTGCAATGAATACATATTTGATAGATTTAAAATCATAAAGTATTATGATATTTCCGCAAAATCCATCCGGACATAAGTGAAACTTCTCTCAAATTATTCTCCTCTGCTCCATGATATGATATTCGGTTTATACATTTTTTTTCATTCTTCTTTCCGCTCCTATTTTTTTTTGATCCTTTTTTAATCTTAGCCTTATGATTGAGTTATTAATTATCAAAACAAATTGATCGAACATTCTTCGCTGTTCGAAGATTGCAACTAATCAAAGGTCCAAAATTTCATAGTGACATAAATAATTGTTCGAAGTACTTTTCTCATCTGCAAATAATTATTGAAAGATTCATGGAAGAAAAATGAGAAACAAAGACAATTCAAAAACATATCGAAAGGATAAATAATTTGTTTTCGATGGTCCTTCGTACATGAATGTAAGAAAAGTTAAAACCCTTGTAGGATTCACTGTTGAAGATTTCTTGCATCAGTTGTTAATACCACTTTGTCTCTCTGTCTGATTCCAACCAAGTGGCCCTACATGGGCTTGTGTCAGTACCGTGCAGATACACCTGTAGGAAAACAAGCATCCTTGGTCAAAACAAAACAAATGAAAAATCTAGTCAAAATCCATTGAACTCGACCCAATAAAGCTTTATAAGTAGTCAAATACCACCCCTGAGCTCCAAATCCAGACCACATCCTCTAAAGGGCATTGTGCTAGCATCAAGTTGCCCAAACAAGACATTCTGTCACAATAGAATTATTCCTATGTTCCATCACACCCGGTTATCCTCCTTTTCTATCTTTTTTCCTATTCTTTAATACTCAAAACTCATAAATCTAAGCTAAAATGGTATAACTTTTAGTTAGATCAAAGTCACCGCCGAATAAATGAATCAATCCAACCATGAAGCAACATAGAAGCATAGGCATTATACTTTTTTTTTTATTTGGCTGTCCTTATGGATGTTCTTTCCAGACTATTAGTTGAGCCGATTTGGTCCGATCAATAATTATTTATCAAAATAAAGTCCTACCCCAACAAGACTCAACCGTTTATTTTCCTTTTTTTTAAGAAAAAAACCACCGAGGAGCCGTTTTCAGATCCGGCTCTCCTATCATCAATCCTACAGAACCAAAGTCCCTTACATGACCTCCATGGATTGATTTCTTGGTGTTTTATTTTCCCCCTTAAAATAGCTTTAATCAATACCCCTCTTGGAGGAATAATATCGAGCACCTCATGAGAACCAAGCACATCGTACCCACACAAGCGTACGACCGCATCAGCGGCCTCCCCGATGACATCTGCGGCCACATCGTTTCCTTCCTCCCCATGAAGGAGGCCGTGGCCACCTCCGTCCTCTCCAAGCGCTGGCGCTACGCCTGGACCTTCTCCCCCGTCCTCGACCTCGATCTCTCCCTCTTCCCCAAAACCCACGGCCGCCGGGCCGCCTTCGCCGACTTCGTCGACTCCGCCGTCGCCCTCTTCGCCCTCCCCCACCTCACCAAGTTCCGCCTCTCCCTCGACGACGGCTCCGGCGGCGGCCCCGACCCCCGCCTCGAGTCCTGGATCGCCTTCGCCGTCGCTCGCCGAGTCCAAGAACTCGAGCTCTGCCTTCCGAGATCGCGGAAGATGCGACTCCCCGATTCCATCTTCCACTGCGCCTCCATAACCTCCTTGAAGCTGAGGCTTCGCTCCTCCGCCTTCGAGCTGCCTTCACCTGCCGGCCTTCCAGGGCTCAAAGCACTGCATCTGACGTCCATATCGCCGCAGAAAGGATCCTTCTTCCATGATCTCTTCTCAAACTGCCTACTCTTGGAAGAGCTGGTCGTCGAGGAGTGCCGGGTGGACGTTCTTGAGATCGATGGTGCTCGCAAGCTCACCACTCTGGTGTTATCTAAATGCGACTGGGTCCATCCGGTTCGGATCCGGGTCTCGGCGCCTCGCCTGCAGACTTTTCATTATGTTGGTAGAGCTGCTGATGAGCATTGCTTGGAGAACTTGTTGTGCTTGGATGAGGTGGTTTTGGGCTTGAGAGCTCCATCCTTGATGTGGGAAGCTGAGGGGGATTGCCAAGAGAGTTTGGTCAAACTTTTCCAGATGGTAGGCGGTGCGACAAGTCTGACGCTGTCGTCGTGGTGCATCAAGGTATACACCATGAGCCTAAATCTTTCTTTCTCGTATATATCAAGAAAATTTGATGATTTAGATGAATGATTTAATCCCGTATCCTGCGACCTTTCTTAAAGCATCTCGCGCGAGCGCCTGGTCTGCTGGACAATGTGCAAGAAGGTGTGAAGCATTTGGTGTTGTTTATGGAGTACAGAGAAGACAGTCTTGGAGCCATAGCTCCATTGCTGATGAGCTGCCCATATCTGGAAACCCTTTCAGTAAGCATCATGGTATGTTTGTTCTTCTTGCAAACTCGCATGCACGCTTAATCTTTCGAGTCCTTTTTTACATTGAAATTTTTGGTTGGTTTCAGCCATCGCAGTCGATGCGAAAAGGACATGGTAGTGCGAGAGAGAAGCAAAGAGAGCTAGAGATTAGGAGGATGACGAGACAGTTGAAGGCTGTTAAACTGGAGAACATTGATGCGAGCAACACTGGGCTTGAGCTGGTCAAGTTTCTGTTGAAAAATTTGCGAGCGCTCGAGAAAATGACCATCGTGCCTTCCAAGGATGGTTTGGAGCATGCAAAGTTTAGACGCAAGGTGTCAGCTTTCCCGAGGGCCTCTCGAGATGCCATTATAGAGTATTGCTTCTCCGAGTGAAAATTTTGGACGGAAATTTGCTCACTTTGACTGCTAGCGTAATTAATTCATGTTCCAGTTATTCTCAAATATATAGCTGACTCATGTGACTTTCATTGCTATAAACATCAAAAAATTGGCCTTTTGGCCATCTGAGGAAGAGTTCAGCGTACCATGTCTGTCTGTTTAATGGGTTATATCGTAATCATCCTTTGCTAATA
This sequence comes from Cocos nucifera, assembly GCA_006176705.1. NCBI lineage: Eukaryota > Viridiplantae > Streptophyta > Magnoliopsida > Arecales > Arecaceae > Cocos > Cocos nucifera. The sequence goes on from QRFJ01000114.1 coordinate 2,040,362, forward strand.
CAACATCCAAACGAGTTCTCAAAACAGAGTTATCAGACTAGGCTAGAACCCTTTTCACCCCTTTTCTATAATGAGCGGATTTCTCTATTTCCTCTGAATGTAATGTTTTCACGATTGTTGTGGGTATTTTATCTTTCTTGATCAACATCAAAGTGCAAAGAGAGCTCATAAAAGATGATCAGACTCAATTTTGCTTTGAATCGAAGAATTATTGATTCCTCTAGCACTACTAGATTACTTTTATAATTTCAGTTAACACCTTGGCTGAACCTTGCCGGATGCTGAGCACTTGGCGCATCCGAGTGGCTATTAGCAACCTTGTTTACCGGAAACATATTGGCTCTGAATCTGGTAAATAAGGTAGAAAAACAATAAACTTGGTGTCGTTTGAACATAATCTGCAAGTTTTTACTTCATACCAGGAGTTACCAGAGAAAACTCGTAAAAATCTCATGTGTTGAGGGAATTGAAATCGATTCATATAGTCTGACATAAAGAAGTAATATAAATAACTGTAGAAATTTATACTCTAGGCACTTGGGTGGCAACCTTCAGTGTCATGGTGCGGATCACCATCGGTGTTATTTATGCTGGTGCGCAGTTCACAAGGGAGCTGTCCACCTGCAAGACCTGCCGCTGCGGTTAAAAGATTCCAAGGAAATAATTCACAATGCACTAAGCTCTTCAAAAGATTTATAACACTGCCACACATCCGCAGTATTTTATGCACTGCTCCATTCACCAGTCAGTCTTCACAAATTTTTGATATCAAAGTTCCTCCTCATATTCAGCGGCGACATTCTGAGTTCTCAGAGAAAACTGAAAAAAATAAAATACATTGGGAAAAATATCATTCATGTTAAAGAAGAATATTAGAATAATATCCCCTTTGATTGACTTAAAGGAGGGATACCACCATAGCAATCATTCATAGGGGCGAAGGTCGCATGTCTAGGTCGCAACCTCTCCTGTATGAAGAAATTTCAGGCTGGCCAATCCTGCTTGCTTACCGTCTGCGTTAGTCTATTTTCATTTAGGGACTTCTGCGACTACATCCCCCAAAACCATCATATTTACATACAAAATTCAGAAACAAACTATTTCGATGAACAATTTGAGAAGCACTTTCATTGTAACTGTTTGCCCCAAGCATCAACATGCACGAGAAACCATGTGCAAGCGAGTTTACTTGCATAGTTGAAGCTATCCTTCCAACTAGTGGATATATTAATACTTTTTTCTTGGGTAAGTATATCAATACCTTTTGACTTTGCAACCATCAGTTACATGAAACGAATAAATAAATAAATTGCATTTTACAAAAAATCGTCATCATAAAATTACAAAAGTGTGGTTGTGACGCTGCAAGGGGGAACATGTTGAAGTAGGGTGCCGATGAAAAGACTCATGATTATCGTACTCAAATTAGATGGTTAAATGCTATCCATGACACACAATGAAACAGAGCTTAGGGCATAGATGGCCGCCTGATCGACATTGCACCAGTTTACATCGCTGCCTCATTTAACTGATCTATCCAAATGCAAGTGGATGAAGAACAAAATTTTTATATATTCTTACACATTTGAAGCTGTACATATTGAAGGGACTAGCCCTCTTCTCAACTAATCCCCAACCAAGCCTGGTACAAAAAGCCAACATACAGAAATCTGTAGTCTAGTACCTGATGACATGGTGTCGTAGCCAAAGCTCGTACATTACCATGTGGAATGCATCATAAGGGACTGGAGGTGAATGCCACTCAAAGTGTTTTTGAACCTGATAACATATTAGCTTATAAATTCAGGAAACAAATGGAATGTATCTAGCATTTCTAGTTGCCATTAATATCACAGACAGACGGTTTTCAATTTTGTTGTGAGAACTGAGAATTCCACATTATCGGTTGCCAATAATCTTGAACTTTTTAATGGCTTATACTTTTGATGTAGTGTTCAAATCAAATTATTTGAAATCACATTAGATACTTCTAGATGCCATGTGGAACATAGGAAGGAATCTACATTGTTTCCCTAGCATATTTCCAACAAGTTAAACAATGAATAATGATGTCCATTCGCATGACAAATTTTATTTGGAAGAATTTAAGTTCTAAGTTTTCCATAATAAGCCTCTGCTATTTGTGTCATGCCAAAACTTAACATAGATGATTCTCTGGGGTCTGTGCTCCTATCACCCCTATCACAGAGTATTCTCAACCATCCAGGTGAGGATCTCCTCATAAACTTCCATACATTAGTGCCCATGTAGATACTTGGTTTTTGTTCTAAAGTTCCAAACAAACTTCAAACCATGAGCACGAGTATTAGGAAGTTTTGCCATCACAGATTTCTATTCATTAGTTATAAACAACATTTGTTTGTTTAAAACACCTTTATAGCTATTGTCATTTAAAAAAAAAAGATAGAAAAGGTAGTATATCTTAGTAATCTACTTCTAAATCCTTTTACACACTGACACCTTTCTACGCCAGTACACACCATGAGTCAACACCTTGTAACATAATACAAATACGGTGAGCCCTTGACTGGCACAGGTACATCATGAGATGTGCTAGTCCTTGCAATAGGATACCAGTTAGTATTTGCTACAGATGGCCTAGAATACCAAAGTGAATAAGAAATTCTCCTTTGCTACTTATCAACAATATATTATATTAAAAAACACCATATCAAGTAGAATATGAGTCAGTATTTGATATACAAAATTAGCCTACCAGAGAACCAATAAAAGACTGAGGCATGATAGTGAAAAATGGAGATTTGCAATGTAAGAGCTATATATGAGATCAACTGCTAAGTCAACAAGTAACAAATCTCGACTACCACGAATAATGCATAGCCCATGGTCACTTACCTCAACTAAAGACTTATGTAATGCAATAAATTCTTCATGAGATACAGTCTTGAGAATAGACTTCAGCTGGTAGACATCACTCTCTTTGAGAATGAGAGAAAACTTTTGCCAGTCAAGGATGTCATTGAATGGCAAGTCATAGTAATTAGACAAAATTACTGAAAAGAAAGAAAATATGAGCACTTGTCAGCAAAATGCAACTGGAAGTAGGAAAATTATGAGCAGAACATATTACTTCAAGAGAACTAGTCCCATTGCCATGATAAAACTTTCCTCAGAGTATATATGTAAATTACTACTGAGAAAGGCATTTAAAGATCGGGTTCTGACCAGGAATACATCCATAGTGAATGGAGTCAGCTATGCGAGCACTATTAACTTGGGAGCCACCTGGACATATGCAGAACTTAGTCCTGTAAAACTGCTTTTGATATACCAACTCTCCAATAGCTCTGCTTATGCGATTATTGCTGATACCAAGTTCTGTGTCATTCTCCCATACACGTGCTAAAACAACTCTTATCTTAGAATTCCGATGGCCAGCCCAAAATCCAAGTATTGTCCTGATGACCACTTAAAAAAAAATTATTAGAGATTAAATTCTACAAAGACATGGTGAAACTGCACATACATTCTCAGAATGCAAAACAGAAGAACCAAAAGTCATGAAAAGGTTTTATGCAATGACATTTACATCGTGGAAGCTATATAATCAGAGAAGGATCCATTAAAAAAAAAAAAAAAAAAAAACAGCTTACAACAGAAATGACATACATAACTAAATAAATCTGCAAGGACACTGTCTGAAATTATAAGTACATTCTCAGAGTCACATAAATGATGAACTAATAGACACAAGACAATAGACCACCCTAATAATATTTACATAATGGAAGCTATAAAGGCAGAGATGTTTCATTTCCAAAAAATGACTTCAGATTGCTAGACAAAAAGCAATTCAGCTTCATTAAATCTATATACTCTTCACCAGCATCAGATCAGATTCTTTTTCAACTTATGGAAATTAAACTAGCATGGAGCTCTGAATGTAAAAGTTGTGGTTTAGAGTCTATTTCAGTAGAGCTCACCAGCTTCTATTTATGAATTATCTAGAGACAGAATATATGCAATCCTTAAGGAGAAATACATTCTCATTGTTGAGTGATACAAATATTCACTTGCACCATTTTCCTTCTTTTTTTTTTTCAATTATTTTTTAACGGGAAGGTCCTCCAGAGCACAACTGTCAATCATCAAGGCATCATAGAACTGATGAATAAAATGGCATAGCTTGTGGGATTAGCAAAGACATACAAAGAGGGACAAGCAATTGGTTGATTTTATATAAAAAATTGTCCAATCAAATATAGAAAATCTTTTATGACCTGCTCACATGATTTAGATAAGATATTCTCCTACTGAGGATTAATTAACATTTATAGATAAGAAAATATAAAGAGCCCCATCACCGGTAAAGTACAATTGTTATTGAGCATGGAAGGTTTCAAGTTAATGTTTCTATGCCAGAGAGAAAAAGAAAACAATCAAGTTCTATCTAAACCTGTTCTCTACATCATTTCCTCCTGCTGGAAGAGCAAATGGCTGCAGTATTTGAGGAAGAGCAACATCTTTGTGTGGGATATATCCAACATCATAGCTTGGTGAACAGACGACTCGGATGGAATTCTTTACGAGAAATGGAAGCCCTTCAAATGCCCTCACACCAACATCATGGCAAGTAACAAGAAAGTGATCCACACCTAATGTCCTGTTCCAATAAGGGTATTTGCTTATCAAGCCTTCAACATAATTCTGAACTATCATGGTCATATTCTCGTATGATATGCCCTGCATGATTGGAAGTACATTACATACAAAAAGATGTCAACAGTTCAATCAAATGGAAATTCAAAGAGCTTTTCTCATTTAGAAATTACAAAACATCAGTTTTTACTGCCATCCTTAAAACAGGCATGATATTCACAATTATTTTCATATTAAAGCAAAATAAAAATTCATTTACAGGATGCATTTTATAAGCATATATAATCTATATGCCACAACATGGACAAGAAAACAAGCATCAGTTGTCACCAGGATATTATGATGAATGCCAGCATGTGGTGGACATTTTCATACTAATATAATGCCTGTTGAGACAGAAGGCAGGTATACTATATGACTGATTCTTTGTTGATAACATACAAATTTTTCTTTTATATCAACAAAGAACCCAGCAAATTTGTACAATATGACTAATGGTATGTTCGTTACACAATATATTGGGAAGCAAATGGCTAATGCCAACAGTGAAATGATAATAAAAAGAATGTACTTATGGAGAAAATATAGCTAATAGTTAATTGCAATTTGCCATAGCTGACTTTATCAAAAACAGAGACATAGTTTTCAAAGTCGTAAATGTAAAAGCATCCAATAAGTCATGTGAGCTTTCAATGTGATTTTAGTAGTTAAAAGAACATTGATATTTATTTATTCATAAATACAGACACACGAAACACACTATGATTTCTGGCTTTCTGGAAATCCTTCTGCTCCCTTGCTCTAGGGCTTTTTTTTCTTTTTCAGAAGAGCCTCATTAGGGAAGTTGCTCTGATAGATTAGTGACAAAAGAAAATTGATAGATAGGTAGTTAAAGAATCATTAAAGAAGGAAGGTTTGAATTTCAGAAGTGCATTCCATGTTTTTCTGGGAATTTTACTTATGACCTCTCAAAATTTATATACACATGTAAACCTTTTCAGTTTTTGGATAATTATGCATTCACCAATAACCAATCAAATCTGTTGAGGTATTTTAAAGAAAAAGAAGAGAAGAAAAGAAGAACCTTACCATTTATGGTCACCCTTAAAGAGTACATCAAACCATCAAAAACCAACCGTAACAATAAAAACATAAAATTGGCAGCAAATTGATGGAAGGCTGAAGTGGAAATACAGGGCCTAGAAATGGCCTTCTATAACTTCATATTATTCTTTTCATTTGTTTGGGGTAACACAGAAGACTCCTACTCAAATACACCTTGAGTGGAGGCATCCTGATCCATCAGTGAAAACTAAATCTCTCAGAGCCCTAGGTAATACATCCAGCAAGGACCATATACAATTGCCTGTGTGATCTGTGACAAAGGAAGCATATTTTATTCTTCATTTGTATGGAAGGTTGTCTTTAAGGATGCTCTCACAGGAATAAATAAATCATGGAACCAAAAAACGATGATCAGTATTCTTCACAAAGCATGTCAAGAAAATTGTCAATGGAGGGTCATCTTCTCTGATTCACATAACCTATTAATTAATACACATCTAACATGGTCCATTTTACTTGGAATCACGATAACCAATGCTTCCTAGGCTTCATGGGTTGACTTCTTGCTTTCTCCCTTACAAAATTGTGGCATATGGTACGGCCTTGAAGTTATCACTTTTCTTCTTGGAGTGAATGTCATGGAATAACTTCTGATGTAGCCTAGCTTCATTTTCTCCATTTGTCAATTTTTCTCTTTTACTATTAGGGTGCTCCCAGGGTTCTTTTCTTGATAATTCTGTAACTTATAGGTGTCCTCAGGAGAAACAAGTGAGGAAGAGATCAATCATGGTCCTCTGCTATAGTAATAAATTTGTATCTTAAGTTATGGACTCCACAACATGTACCAATCAACCAAGAAAGTGATGTAAGTACTAAGATCAAATTTTGAAGTTTTTGGAACACAAAAATAAGCTCACAGTCTCTCTTTTAGTTTATGAACATAGGGAGGGGCATCAATCTTTTTTAGTTCAGATAAGATGGGAAGGAAAAATAAAAAGAGAAAAAGAGAAAAGGGAAATTAAAAAACAGAAATGGAGATGAAAGAGGCAGAAGAGTGAAACTTGGCCAGTGCTACATCTGGCCAATCCAGTACTCCTACAACTGACCATTAGTATTTTTGATCTTCTAATCACAATTGTGGGGAGAAAGAGTACATAACATTCTGTTGACTTATGTTAGACCAAGTTTGGCATAAAAGCACATTGAGAATAGGTGTTAAGCATTTTTTGCTGAGATCCATTCTGGTTCTTCCTGCTTCTTTTTTCTTTTCGCCCTTTCTTTTCCCTCTTTCAGAAGATCTTCAAACCAATGCTTGCAGAGTTCTGTCCAGAGCATGTTTGACTTGAACTGTGGTGAAAGTGCACTAAGGGACCATACCACAGCCTCCAATAATAAAACAACTTATAAGTCATATATAGAAAAGCTTAAAAGTATTCTATACGATGATGACCGCGATGATGATGATGTAGGAATTTTTTTGCCAAAAAAAAGGGTCACCTATTTCTTTTTTGCAGAAATGGCTCGATTTGAAATTTGTTGGACCATTATGGCCCCATCCTCAAATGTATGCACACATTTAGCTTACAGATACATATTGTAGTAACTGGTGCACATGTGAGACTGTTTCTATATTAGCATGAAGGTAATTGCAGAAATGGACCAGCAAAGTCCAAATTGGACCAATTTCCATAGGAAAAAGAAATTAAAAAAATAGACATGTTTTTGCAAAAATGAAATGAAATGGATTTTTTTTTTAAAGCAGAAATGCCTGATGATGATGATGACAATGACAATGAAAATGATGACAAAAGAGAATGTTGATAACAACAACAACAACAACAATGACAATGATAACGACGACGACGACGACGATGACAACAACAAAAGAGAGGTTATTTGAGGTGTTTAAGCATAGGTTAACCAAAGTTTAACCTTGAAAAGCTATGTGTTAACCTGTAACACAGATATGGTATGATATGTTGGGCACTTTAGACTCAGCATTTGTCTAAGCTACAGAGGAAAAAACCCACTAGCTCCTAACATACCCTTGGGAACATCATAAACTGGTGGTCAAGATCTTGGTACAAGACATGAACGACTTCAAGGTCCATGAGATTCTCTTGAAGAGGTTTCAAGGTTCTCCTCTAATGGCCATTTTTAATCATCTTTGTAAGTTCCTGATAAATCATCACCATTTGTCAAGAAAAGTTATTGATCAACAGGGGAAAGCAGAAAGTTTTTTTTACTACTGTTGAAATGAGCTCCTCTTTCTTGTAAGTTTTTTGAAATAAGGCAGTGGGTTCTTGGATCCAAGTTCCAAAATTCAAGGTGTAGGCATCAAAAAGATTAGAACCTAGCCCTGACCATCATGCCTTCAACTATCTGCGATAATCTCCATAAATCCTCAATTTCCATCTCTTAGAGAAGTTGTGAAAATTTCTTATCACACAGGTAAGCCTATGAAATTATCTGGAGAATTTCTTCAAACTTAAATCCCTTATAATCATAACCTGTATCATTCTAAGAGGGAGCAAATAAGAAAAAAAATCAACTTAAAGTGCAATCTCTACAACGTTCAATTGTGTATGATTCGCTAGAAGCAAATATGCAATCTGTTTGATGTTCGATTGTGTATGATTATCTAGAAGCACACTGATATTACGTTGTGTAATTGTCATCTTCCAGTGACGTGATCGCTGAGAGCTTTCTTGGAAAATCACCAAAGACCAAGAAAGAACTCAAAGTTGATCTATATCCACCGGAAGTACCAATGAATGAGTCCGCCTTCCAGATGCAATGACCTGTTACTGCCAACCGATCTATTGTCACCAGGGTGAGAGTCCACACTCCACAACTTGCTCGGCCATCAAGATACAAGTCTCTCCAAAACCCATCCCTCCGCTAAACATGAGAACTTCAGTGAACCAAGCTTTGCTCACATACCTCTCAAAATTTCCACCTTCAAGACTTCTTCATAATTCGAGTCCAAGAATGAAGCACTAATAAAAGAGCAGTAACTCATCACTTTCTTCCCCATCTTCTTGGCTTGACCTGCCAAGTTTTGGCTTTTCTTGAAGCAGATAACGACCAGAAAGCCTTATCACATCTAGTAGACCAAATTACCCAGATGATAGACGAGGGTAGGCATACATAGAATTCAACAAATACTAGGAGGAGGGTGGGCAAAGAATGACGAAATCCAAGATTTAAGTTGTACAAACTGCGAACAACGCAAAAATTATAACAAAAGGAAAGAAAGGAGGTAAACTTCAAGAACCCTACCTTCCCTCTCATCTTGTGAGGGGAAATGGGAATGAAGAAGAGGTCCGCCTGATCGGGATCATCGGTGAGGAACCGGCTCTCCCGGATGTTCTGGAAGAAGTACCCTTCGCTCGCGTACTTCCCCGTGAGCTTCCTTGGGGTCTGGTAATAGGTATTGGGATCCCCATCCGGGTATATAAAGACCTTAAATTTCCTCTCCATCTCGGCGTAGTTCCTCCGAAAGACCTCCGGCGAGTTGTATATCGACGACAACGATGGGAGGTCCGAGGCTTCGCCGGCGCCGGGGTATCCACCGACGAGGACTCCGGGAGAGGATTTGGAGGAAGAGGAGAGGTCGGACGCGTACTGGGGGGGAGAGCGGAGGGATCGAAGGGAGAGGAAGGTGAGAGAGATGAGGGTTAGGGCGGCGAGAGTGAGAAGAGAGCGCTGGAGAGAGCAGGTGGAGAGGAAGGGGGGCTTTCCGGCCATTCTCGTCGGAGAGAGTTTTTCCGGCGGGCGGATCGGCCGGAGCGAGACAAAGGAGCTGGGAAGTCTTGGAGCGTGTGATAGCCTCTGGTACTGGGATGCGCGTTCGACTCTATTACTTGTCCGCACGAACTCTTTCTAGGTAATAAAAATACCGTACATCGTTTATCTGATCATGGGCAGAAAATCTTAAATTTTAAATAGATCTAACCGAAGCCTAGCAATGCGAAGGAGATCATAACGGTTTTGTCCGTGACGACAGATGACCGGTTATTTCTCGAAGCATCCGCGTTTCAGGCCGCTTGGAAGGGCCTTGTGCATGCTGTAACCATCTTGCGTCCGAAGAGACTACAGAGTAGCGCTAAAGAGGGATTTCAAGGTAGTGACGCCTAGTTTTTTTTTGGGGGGTAAAAGCTTAGTTGTCTTCTTCGGTTGAGCAGCCGGAAGGTGATCGTCCCTGCTGGCAGATACTTGGAGGCTCATCGCATGATGCTCCTGGTGTCTTATTTGTCATACATGCAGAATGGACAACAATGCGGCCGACTTTGATGATATTTTTGATGGTTGAACATATTGATCGTGTTCTTTGGACATCGGCGGCTGAGATTCCTTGCTCATTCCATTGATGTCTTATGCGCACGATTGTACTTATTTCAGAGCTATTTAATGTAGTTAGTTTAAGAACAAAAGGAAAGAAGGAGAAAAGATGCGAAATTGACTCCACCATTTGCATAAACTCTTTTTAGTATAATAAAAAATATTGTACAGATAAAACGACGATATCAGTTATCTAAGCTAACTTGTGAAGTTACAATCTTTAACGGCTAGAGCTTATTTGGACATAGAAAATATCAAATCTTAACAACATTATAATGAAGGATGATTGTAATTTAATTATTATGCAATCCAAAAAGTTATTATATAATATAATAGAAAAATTATGAAAATTAAAATCATTAATCTTGAAAGCTATTTCATTAGAAAGCATGGAAAGTCAATCAAACACCACATATAGATGCTGCCTACATGGCATCTCTCATATGGTTTGTAAGAAACCAGCGAATATTTAAAATCCAAAATTTATCATCAATGCATCTTTTGCAGCTATGTATCTACTTTAATAATGAGCAATTTTCTTCATCTGTAACCTCTCTACATGCGGTGGTCTCAAATTTAAGGAATCGGATGCTCCTAAGCTGTGTATGTAGCAATTCTTCATAAATTTAATCTCTTGGATCCTCCCTCCTTTCGAATGCTTACTATAAATTTTGATGGAGCAGCCATGGCACAAAAAGCTACAAATGGTTTTATTATTTGAGATCACGAGGGTTCTATGTTGGCAATTAGTGATAAAATTCTTTCTTCTTTTTTAGTCCCTTGTGCTGAACTTATAGGAGTATGGTTAGAGATCAGGTACCTTATCACTCACAATTCTACTTAGCGAATTTGGATTCAAGGTGATTCATCTATTGTTATTTCCTGGCTTATAAATATTCATCATAACAAAATGAGTCTTTCTCCTTGGATGCAAGATATTAAACAGTGGTTTCAAGAAAGAGAGTCGCAGCAACAAGTCTAAGAATTCAAAAGTGGAGTTGGTCTAGAGTGTGATGTCTGACATTGGAAAGGCGAAGGGCGAGAGGATTTCTTCGGAACCCTCATACGGGTGGAAGGAGGATGCTGCGCAAGGAGGAAGAAAGATTGGAGAAGCTGGGGGTTTCTCTCCAGGGAACCCAATGGCTCAAGATCGGGGACATCGTCCACCTCTCATGCTCAGGTGGGAGGTAATGCGGCCCAAGGAGGGGTTGTAGGTGAAGGTGAGCGATCTTGATCACAGATCGTTCAAGGCACTCGACGATTTCGTTAGGAGACTTTTCGGGCAACTACGGAGGATATTGCTGTGTTGGAGGAGCGCTTCACTAAGGTAATAGTCTTCTCCAAGATTGATATTAGTCAAGCATGTTCTCGACTACAATCGGCTCTACTGGGTAAGTTCTTAGGGAAAGAATTTTCTTTAGATTTTGTTCAGAAGGAGCTCAAAATCCGTTGAAATGTCAGTAAACTTCTGGTTTCCCTTTTATTTGAAGGTATTCTTGTGTTTCGTTTGCTGTCTGAGGCTGACAAGGATTGGATCCTTGCTAGAGGACTTTGGTCTTTGGCTAGACAGCTCTTGGCCTTGGAGGCATGGAGGCCAAATTTTAAGCCCAATCTTGATGGCGTCCGGCAAGCTCAAATTTGGGTAAGATTGCCTGATTTATCGCTTGAACTCTGGGAGAAGGATAAAATTTTGAAGATTGTGGCTGTGGCTGGGGTGTACTTGGATGATTGGATAGAATCATCTTCCCGATTAGGGTTTTGCTAGGGCTTGCGTTCAGATTGACACTTCTTAAGTTATTTGCCCTGGAACTAAAGTTCTTGTTGGTGAGGAGATCATCTGGCAAGAATTTATATACAAAGATTTATCTGAAATGTGTTATATTTGTGGTCAACTTGCGGTAGATCTGGATACATGTGGCTATTCAAAAAGTAGGAATATTCAAGCAAAGCCTGTATATGGCCCTTGGATCCGGGTCTCAAGGATATCGGTGCAATTATGGGCACTTGTTGGTTCAACAAAATTGCCTACTCCTCCCCGATTAGAGAGACAAGGATCGGGCGCTTGGGTGCAACAGAGGAGGAACCCAAAGAGGTCACCTACTCCTAAACCAAAATCTCCTAACCAGGCTTCTCTTCATAAGAATGGTTCCCATTTTGCTCCTCTTATGCAAGAAGAAGATGAATCTACTGAGCAACCAATGGATATTAGTTCTTCCTCATCTGCCAAAGCTGAGTTGTCCATTTTTGGTGTTGTTAAGAAGAAGTGCAAGAGATCCCCGACGAAGATCCAATCTGCAAGCAGATCTTTGGGGTATGAATCTCCTCCACAATCAAAGATTTTGGTCAGGGAAGAGGGCCCTACAATCAATGACAATGGAAAGCAACTGATGTTGTATGTTCCAAACAAAAATTTGGTTAGACAAACTAGTGGAGTTAAGGAAGTATGGCGTTCGATAGGAGCTTCAACCTCTGGATCTTCGGGGAACCACTCAACCAAGGAGTTGGAGATGATGGGCTCTTATGGTGTACAATCTCAACAAAAAGTGGATGCTTCTCAATATTCAGGCACTCATAGCCTTGCTTTCTCTAATCTTAAAGTTGTCATTGGGTGCTTGGGTCATAATGAGGAGGGGTTCCATGTATCAATCTTGAATAATGATTGAGAATCGATATTTGTGCTAGAGGGCTATTCAGGTATACAACACTCAGGACCTTCAATGTCTCAATGAAGATCCTTGTTTGGAATTGCAGGAATGCAGCAAAGCCCCCTTTTATTAATTATGCAAAGAACATGATGAGATGATACAATCCGAATGTTTGTTGTTTTCTAGAAATAAGGTTGTCTAAGTGTGCTCTTGGCTGGGTTCAAAGACTCATGGGTCCTAAATGAAGGATTTATTTGATTCCTTCCAGAGGTCACTCCGGAAGCATTGTTGTGGCTTGAAAGCTCAGTGAGTGAAGTTAGTTTTATCCACTCAAATAGGCAAATTGCCTTTAGGATCATAACTCCGACTAATGGTCCACAATGGATGATAGGTGTCATTTATGCTAGTACATGTGGCATGGAGCGTAGACAATTATGGGACCAAATTTTATTAGCTATGATATTGAATATTCCAATTATAATCATTGGAGACTTTAATTGTATCCTTAACCCTGAAGACGGGGAAGCACTTTTATTGTACTTGGGAAATCCAAGAGTTTCGATAATTTCTAAGGCAATCTGATTTAATTGACCTGGGATATCAGGTTCCTTCACTTGGTGTAACAACCGATTGAGATTAGCTAGAATCTGGAAAAGGTTGGATAGAGCTTTTGCATCAGATGGTTGGTTGGATTTATTTTCTAAATCTAAAATACAGCATCTGACTAGGTTTGCTTCTAATCATCGTCCCTTGCTTCTTATGATGTCTGCGGTTTGTAGAAGAGGTTAAAGTCCTTTTTGATTTGAGAAAATTTGGATTTATGCTGATGGCTATCATGAAAAGTTGCGCCAAGCCTGGACCTATAGCTAGAATTATTCTCTGACAATCAAATTAACTAAGCTTCTCTGGCACACCAAGCAAGCCTTTCAAAGGTGGAAGGGATTTATGGGTAATATTTTTAAGAAAGGACAAGAGTTGGATGAGATGTTATATAAACTTCAAGAGAAGGAAGAGCAAATGGGAGGACTCTTTATGCAAGAACATCAACTTCTTCTACAGCTTCTAAGACAATATCATAGGAATCTTCATCTTCAAGAGATTTTTTGAAGGTAAAAATCTAGACTAGCCTGACTTCAGGAAGGTGACGCCAATACTAAGTTTTTCCATAGAACTATCATGTTGCGAAGGAGGCTTAATCGTATTACTCACATTATTAATCATCAAGATATTGATCTCACAGAGGATGAGAGTATAAAAGACTACCTCTTCTCGTAGTTTCAGCTCCGATGGCAGGCGCAAGTTGAGGTGGAGGACATTCAACTTCCTCCGACTTTAACCCAAGTGTCTCTAGAGGAAAATGAAGCACTTGCTAAGGAGGTGTCTAATGAAGAAATTGAGGAGGTGGTCTGGCAAATGAGGGCCGATAAATCTCCTAGGTCGGATGGCTTTCAAGCCTTCTTTTTCCAATATTTTTGGCACATGATTCGTGATGATGTTATTAGTGCAATAAAACATGTTTTCTACTCAGCTACTTTTCCAAGAAGCTGAAAAAGAACCTTTATATAGTCCTTATTCCTAAGAAGTCAAGTTCGGACCGAGTTGGAGACTATAGGCCTATAAGTTTATGCAATATTGTCTACAAAATTATAGCTAGTATCTTGGTCAATAGAATGAAAATTGCTCTCCCCAAGCTTGTTGCAATTGAACAGGGTGTGTTTGTGCCGAGTAGGAACATTGTTGACAACATCCTAATTGGTCAAGAAATCATGTATTTGTTACATCGAGCACCTCCTACTCGATACCTGATGGCTCTCAAAATAGATATGGAGAAGGCATATGATAGGATGAATTGGCAGTTTATGCTTCAAGTTCTTAACCATTTTGGCTTTCATAGTCGCTTTATTGCTTGGGTTCGGGCTTGTCTCATTGAGATAAACTTTGCCCTCCTTATAAATGGTTTTACTACTAATTGATTTTTGCTTACTCGTGGGTTATACCAAGGATGTCCTATATCTTCTTATTTATACATCTTATGTTCAGACATTCTATCTCAAATGCTTAAGTTTGCTGTTGAACAACATTGGTTAAGGACTTACAACCCAGGTTGAGGTGGACCTAAAATTTCTTATATGTTGTATGCTGATGATGTTTTCTTGCTTGCGAGAGCTACAGCGCAGGATAGAGTGTATATTAAGGCAATATTAAATGCTTTCTGTTCAATGTCAGATCAATAGGTTAACCAAATAAAGTCTTATGTTTGCTTCAATCCCTCTTCATCTCATACTATCAGGCGAACTATTTGTGCCTTGTTACATCTCACTGAAAAGAGGAGAATATGGAGGTATCTAGGAGTGCCGGTGGCCGGAAACCATTTGGTGGCTGCGGACCTCACTTATATAAGAGAGGCTATTACGAATAAGATGGAAGGATGGGCTTGAGGACTCTTTCCCTTGCTAGATGCTTGACTCTTGTTCAATCGGTATTGACTTTCTTATCCCTGTATTCCATGGCTTCCATTAGTATTCTTGTAGCCTTGATCCATAAAATCGAGAAGGATGTTAGGGCTTTTTTTGGGGGCACCCTTCTGTTAGGCGAGGCATGCGTCTAATATTTTGGGATGTCATTTGCTCCCCAAAAAATAAAAGTAGGCTTAGAGTTGCATCCTTGTCGAGAAGAAAGATCTTTTTTTAAGTAGGTTGGCAGTGCAGGCAATCCTCAAACCTCAATCTTTATGGCTCAGCTGATTGTTGCTAAGTATAAATTTACTGATGCTTGGCATAATTATAAGAAACATACTCACTATTCTAGTATTTAGGCTAAAATATCTGCCCAGGCTGCTAAAGTCAAGTTTAACTTCCAATGGACTATTGAAGATGGTAGCTCTATAAATTTAATAAATGATCCATGGATCACTCCTGTCCCCTTATCTCTCTCTCTCCTACCATGGATGTTTATTGCAATCATTGGAGGGTGAAAGAGCTTATGTCCCCTAATAAAAGGTGGAATCTGAATATTTTGAACTCCTTATTTTTAGAGGATATGATTGCGTGTATTACCGCTATCCCCTTGCCGTATCATGATTGGCCGATCAAATTTGCTGAGGAAATACAAGACGGAAAGATGTGAGGTTAAGAAACTTTCAACATCTCTGTAAGGAGAGGGTTCTCACTCAAAATAGCTGTCTATTTCAAAATATTTGGATGTTGGAAGTGCCAATGCGTGTAAAAACATTTTGGCGGAAGCTGCTTAGGCGGAAACTCCCTTGCAAGAAGTTATTATACAATAGAAATATCATTCCCATAAGTCATCAGTTTTGCTATCTATGCCCCCAAAATATCGAGGATGTCTATCATATTTTCGTTGACTGTTCTTTTACCAAGAGCTATTGGTTAGTCTATGCCCAAGTTTTTGATATAATTTTTCATCCTTCCTCTTTGCCGAAGTTAGAGAAGCTCATTCTAACCTCCCAGGTAGAGAAGAGGATGAGGTCTATATTGGCTTGCGTGGCATGGTCAATTTGGTCGGCTCGGAATGAGAGAGTGTTTCAGCAGCTCTCTATTTCTTCTATGCAGGTTTACAGGCGGGCCATTTTTCTTATACCTAATCAATCTTGGCTTAATATCTCTCTAATTTCTCAGAACAGCCCCTGAAATTGGAAAGTCATGAGGTCGGATCTCCCGGCACCAAGAGGAAGTAACCTAGTTTGTTGGCTCCCTCCTCCCATGGGCGTTCTGAAGTAAAATTTCGATGCCTCTATCTCTAATAAAGGTGCAGATGCAGCATATGTGATTCGAGATGATCAAGGTAGTCTCATCAGAGCCAGAGGTAAAAAATTATCTACTTCATTGGTTCCATATGCAGAACTTGTAGCTGTCTGGGTAGGTGTGGCTATAGCTCTTCATGATCTCCATGTCAAGGATCTTTGGATTGAAGGAGACTTAATTACAGTTATCCGATGGCTCACATCCTCTGATGCATCAATGTTTATAGAGCCCTTACTAAAAGATTTGTACATGTGGAAGCAAAGGTTTCAAAATTTTTGTGTTACATATATTTTTCGTGAAGGTAACAAGGCTGCAGATTTTTTAGCAAAATCAGCAATTTTGGCTGACTTTGATATTGCCCCTGAAGGCCTGTTTGATTATGATTTTATTAACATTCTCCAAGCAGATTCTTGAGGGATTTTTTATGAACGATGATGATGTCGATGTGGAGTTATGTTATTCAAATGCTTTGTTTTGGTAATTACTGTCAGTGGCAGCCTCCAAATCAGTTATTATGTAGTTCTACCAGGCTGAAATGTTGGCAGGCTTATTTACTTTTAGTGGCTCTGAGTTTATTAATTTTCTTTTTGGTATTTACAATATATATCTTGGATTTTTTTCCTGTTATGGATGATGGAGCTTCATGGAGGAAGCCTGTGCAGGTGGATATTTTCCTACCTGATATCCGGCCATGCTCTCTATTTTGCAGGGTCATTAGCTTTTAGTTCTTCGTTGACTTCAATCTTTCAACTTATGAAATAATGGGATCTCTATTTATTTTTATAATCTGCTGGTGCAATTGGTCCTGTTGGTGCAGAAACTGATCGTCGTCGGAGGTTGTTGGAGTTGAGGCCGCTGAGGTCGCCACCGGAGATCTGTAAAATAGAGTTCCATCCGGAGCCGATGGGGGGTGGCTCCAGCAGGACCCTCCGACGCTCAAGTCAGCTATGGCCAACAAGAATGGAGTGCTCGGAAATGAGTTTCGGAGCTTAGAGAAGAAGAGGAGAGCTTAGAGAACAGAGAGATTAGAGTTAGCGTATCTAGAGGGGTCCTTTTTATAGCAAAATTTGATGATGATAGCTGCAGCCGCATGCTGGCAGGCGGGCCGCTCGAGGTTCGATGGAGCCAGTCTCACGTGCTGGCGGGCGGGCCGCTTGAGGTTCGGTGGAGCCAGTCTCATGGAAAGATGCCGTGTGCGATGGGTTGATGGTGATAGCCATCGCTGCCTCATAGCGGATCGTTATCACTTACAGTGGACTGATGGTGATGGCTGCAGAGCTTGCGATGGACTGATGGCGATGGCCGCAGAGCCAGCCGAATGAAGGGTTGAAGGTCTTCGTCGTGTGCCCATTTTGAAGGAGTTCGGGCTCCTGAAGAGGAAGCTTGGAGGGAGTTCGACTCCCATAGACGTCTGGCTGGAGGTATGTAGCTAAGGCTCGTCCGCTGAGAAGTTCGACCGTTGGAAATCCGAAGCTCGACCGTTGGAGAGTTTGACTGAATGTTAGACTTCGGTTGAGGCTCGTCAGCCGAGAAGTTTGAAGAGCTCGGTCGCTACGAGTTCGAGGAGCTCGACCGCTGGGGGTTCGGTCGAAGCTTGGCTGCTTGGAGTCCAAGGAGCTTGGACGCTAAGTAGTTCAACCGACTGTAGGAGTTCGACTAAGATCCATCCGTCAAAGCTCTTCGATGGCTATAGGTTGCCGTCGAGCTAGACTTCGACGGGAGCGGGATTTATCCCCAATACTAGCCCCCCCACTCCCGAGTTTGAAAATCAAAGGAAGGAAGTGCAGAAAAGGCGACTGCCGAAGTCTTCCTCTAAGCCCTGAGCTGGCCTAGGTCGAAGCCCGGAGGAGATCTCATCTCCAGCCGAAGTTGAGGGGGCTTCGTCCACTGCGATCGAAGTCGGAGGTTGCGCTCCTCGGGGGCGACATTGTCTCCAACAGCTGAGGTCGATGTGGTTGCTTGGGAGAGATCTGATTTCAGGGCGAGGCTGTCTCCGATCTTATCTCTGGCCGAGATGATAGTTGGAGCTCTCTAACCGAGGTTGACACGGTTGCTTTCTCTAGCCGAGGTCGAAGTTGAAACTCTCTAACCGAGGTTGTTAGGGTCGCTCGAAAGAGATCTTATCTCTAGCCGAGGTTGATGCTCACATTAGGACGAGGTTCTCCTTCTATTCCTAACCGAGGTTGTCCACGATCGCTCGGGAGAGATCTTATCTCTAGCCGAGGTTGACTCGATCGCTCGGAAGAGATCTTATCTCTGACCGAAGTGGTTGCTCAGGAGAGATCTCATCTCTGATCGAGATTGCTTTTCGGGAGAGATCTTATCTCTGGCCGAACTGCTCGGAAGAGATCTTATCTCTAGTCGAGGTTGATGCTCGGAAGAGATCTCATCTCTGACCGAGGTTGCTTTTTGGGGAGAGATCTTATCTCTAGCCGAATTGCTCGGGAGAGATCTTATCTCTAGTCGAGGTTATTTTTCGGGAGAGATCTTATCTCTGGCCAAACTGCTCGAAAGAGATCTTATCTCTAGCCGAGGTTGCTTTTCGGAAGAGATCTTATCTCTGGCTGAACTGCTCGGAGAGATCTTATCTCTAGCTGAGGTGGTTGCTCGGGAGAGATCTTATCTCTAGCCGAGGTTGCTTTTCGAGAGAGATCTTATCTCTGATCGAACTGCTCAGAAAAGATCTTATCTCTAGCCGAGGTGGTTGCTCGGGAGAGATCTTATCTCTAGTCGAGGTTGCTTTTCAGGAGAATCTTATCCTGTGATGCCAGAGAATCTTATCTCTTAAGCGAGCGCTGGGAGGATCTTATCTTACAACGAGACGGAGGGAAGTAGCGCTCGGGGAGATCTATCTCCTGGGCGAGTTCCTCGGGGAGATTTATCCCTACGCAGCCCTCGGAGGAGATCTTTGAAGGGAAATCCTGATTTCCCGGTCCAGGTTCGTTCAGATCTGATCAGATCAAGAGATATATTTCAAAAATTTTTTCTCTTGATCCCAATCAGATCTTGATATGTTTCAGATCTGATTCTTATTATTTTAATAAAATAAAATAAAATAAGATAAATTAAATCAAATTTAATTTACCTGATTTGGGTAATCCTATTACCCTGTTGATGATCCTGTTTGCAGCGGAAGGTTCTGGATCTTAGCCACGCAAGCGCCTGGCCTCTACCGGTATCCACTCGGGTTGGATCTGGAGATCCTCTTCTTCTCTATCACACCTCCAAAAATTCAGATCTGGATCTGATCTGGAGGATCTTCAAAACTCTTTTGAAGATCTGCAGTCGTCCTTTGCAGCAGCGCAGCCTTCTTGCTTTTGATCGCCTTTCTTTGATCTGAATCGCACCAACCAAGGTCCAAAACTCCTTTTGGACGTGGAGAGCAAGGGGAGAAGAGAGTTATGGCATGGAGAAAGAGGGGAGAGGCAGCCTTGGGGCGTGGGGAAATTCTCAATTGATTCATTTCTTATTATTATTTGAGTTGGGCGCAGGGTCTTATTTATAGACTAAGCTTGTGATCCAACTCCTCTTCCTCCCAACCAATCACAACCCTTTGTGAAATCAGATCTAAATCTGATTGGTGGGAATAGAGACCCCTGGATTCCTCCTTAGAGGGTGCCTAAGACCAGTCAAAACTGGATTCTTAGAAGAACTCTAATTGGAATCCAAAAAGGGAGGATGGAGTCCTTGTCCAACAAGGACTCCTAGGCGCCTCCAACTTGGGCTCACGCCACCCTAGGGTGGCGTGCGCCCTTCTCCTTGCCAGGTTCTGGCAGGGGGACAGGCCCCCACCAGCTCTCCAATAGGTGCATGACATGTGGTCAAAAGTCAAAGTGTCAATGGTCAACGTTTGACCAGTCAAAGGTAGACTTTTGACCAAAGTCAAAGAACAAGAAATGGCAGGTGACCAAAAATGGCAGGTAATGTCTTACAAATAAGACAACCTATTCTGACTTGGACAACCTCCAGTCAGACCATATGAAGGCCTCTGATTGAGCACAAACTCCTTTGGCTCAGTCAGGACAACTTATTTATGATAGTAAAAGAAGAACGTTAGGTTCAATCGAGTGCTAGCACGATTTCCTTGAACCTAATTGAATCTCATTCAGATCAATTGAACTAGATCAGTTCAATTGATGATCACCAGATTCAAACCCTTGTTTGTGTGACCCAGTTAGGTTCAGTTCTGTATGGTAATGGGATATGTCATGATCTCTATCATCGACATCATCGAAACTCCTTTCGATGGATCAGAACTCTTCTGATTCGAACAGCTAGAATGATCGATCATCTAAATCATTCTAATTGCTCCCAAAATCCACCAGTGACACCTAGCAGTATATGGTGGCAACCCATCAGAGCTGAATGCGAACCTCTTGGTGCAGCTACCTGTGTGATTCAGTTCTTCTATCTTGAGCCCCGATCAGATTAGGGTTAAGGTGAACTCGTCAAACCCTAGTCTCTGTCATATGATGTAATCATTCGATTCGAGTCCAATGTGAAAATCTAAATAGAAACTCTTTCTATTATTTCACTCTGCCATGGCCATGGGCTTCTGGACTTGATTCTCATGATCATCATAGGGCTACTCCTCTACCACCGAGGTAGATAGATTCCCATCTTGATGCAATCCAGTTCCTACAATGAACATGTCTATAGCCAACATACACCTCAGGGTTCCATATGGCTAGGAGACCGAGTAATGGTGTAGTCAAACTATAACACCCTCAAGGTGAACTGCCGATGCATCTCAGGTCAAAGAACCAGACACACTACTGCAGCATCGAGTCAGTCATTGACGAGAAGGTAGACTCCCTAATGACTACTCGAGGTGGTCACGCTCAGTGCCCTCGTTCTCTAACGAGTACCTGTACTCTCGCTCCGGTGTCTCCACACCGTAGACTCAAGACTCATCTACTAAAGAGAAGCGATTCGTACACCAACCTTCCGGATCAATCACCATCCTCGTGATGATCCTATGGTCGGGAGCTGTTTATGAGTTAATAATGATTATTCATGTCTTAAATTTTCAACTCTTGAAAATATGAATTATCATTACCATTAACTCAAAGGATGTATCACAGACACTAAATACACATATGTGATAGAAAATAACCCATTTATTAATTATAGTCAAAATTACAATTTTGCCCCTAGAAGTGTATTACAAGTGTCAGCCAATTCTGGCTTCTAGGGCACATATATCTAACAATCTCCCACTTGTCCTAAAGCCAATTGGCTACAAGTCTAAGTCCCATCTTCTCAAGGTGGGCTTCGATCTTCTGCTGGCCCAACGGCTTTGTAAGTGGGTCTGCCACATTATCTGCGGAGACTCTCTTTGACTCTCTTGACCTCGACGTAACCTTTCTCAAGGTAATCGCTTGGATGAGATGGTATCACCGTTTGCTTGGAAACTCTTCCACCATTGCACACAAACAGACTGCCAGATGTCGACTTTCGATCATCTATATCGGACATGAAGTCCGAGTCTGTGTATCCCTTGAACTTGGAGTTCTCCGTTACCAAAGACCAACATCATATCCTTAGTTCTTCTCAAGTACTTAAGGATACATTTCACAGAAGTCCAGTGTTCTTCACCTGGATTTGACTGATATCTGCTTGTGACACTCACAGCATGGGCTATATCAGGTCGTGTACATAGCATGGCATACATGAGGCTCCCTATTGCAGAAGCATAAGGGATCTTGCTCATGCGTTCTATTTCCTCAGGTGTGCTGGGGCACATCTTCTTGGAAAGATGAATACCATGTCTGAAGGGTATTAATCCCCTCTTAGAGTTTTCCATACTAAACCTCTTTAGTACTTCCTCTATGTACATCTTCTGTGAAAGTCCTAGCATCCTATTCGGTCTATCCCTATAGACCTTAATTCCTAGAATAAAGGATGCTTCACCTAGGTCTTTCATGGAGAATTCCTTGGACAACCACATCTTGACTGATGTCAACATGGGAATATCATTCCCAATAAGGAGGATGTCATCCACGTACAATACGAGGAAGACAACAGCGCTCCCACTGACCCTTTTGAAAACACATGGTTCCTCTTCATTTTTGATGAAACCAAACTTTTTGATCACATCATTGAAACGAGTGTTCCAGCTCCGAGATGCTTGCTTAAGTCCATATATGGACCTTTGCAGCTTGCAAACCTTGTGATCAGTATCACTGGATGTGAAACCTAGCGGCTGTTCCATATAGATATCTTCCTCAAGATATCCATTTAGGAATGCCGTTTTCACGTCCATTTGCCATATTTCATAATCGAAATAGGCTGCAACAGCAAGCAATGTGCGGATGGATTTTAGCATAGCTACTGGGGAAAAGGTATCCTGATAGTCAATGCCTTCGCGTTGACTATAACCTTTTGCCACCAAGTCTAGCCTTGAATGTCTCCACATTCCCATCTGCACCAATCTTTCTCTTGAAGATCCATTTACACCCAATAGGTACTATACCTTCTGGTGGATCTACCAAGGTCCAGACTTGGTTTGAGTGCATCGAGTCAATTTCTGACTTGCATTGCCTCTAGCCATTTCTCGGAGTCGATATCTGATATCGCCTCGTTGTAGGTTTTGGGATCATCACCATGAGCACCATTACCTATGAGGAACATTTCCTCTACATCCTCTGAAATAATACCTAAGTATCTTTCAGGGGGACGGGAAACTCTTTCCGATCTACGAGGTGGAGGAGGTAGTGTTCTTATTGGCTCAACCTGATTTGGTTCCACTTGGTCCTTAGCTCGTTCTGCTTGTGAGACTTTCTCATCAAGCTTGATCTGCTTTCCAATGCCGCTATCTTGAATAAACTATTTTTCAAGAAAATATGGCATGTCGACTCACAATCACATTGTGGTCTTCTGGAATGTAGAAATAGTATCCTAATGACTCTTTAGGATATCCTATGAATCGAGCTCTAAAGGACCTAAACTCTAACTTGTCCGCTTGTTGTCTTTTGACATGAGCCGGACAACCCCAAATTCTGAGATGACTCAGACTTGGTTTCTTACCGTGCCATATCTCATACGGTGTGGTAGGAACGGTTTTAGAGGGAACCCTATTCAGTAGATAGATTGAAGTTAACAATGAGTGTCCCCAAAGAAAATCAGGGAGGTCTGTGAAGCTCATCATGGATCGAACCATATCCAATAGAGTCCGATTTCTCCGTTCTGAAACCCCGTTGAGTTGAGGTGTTCCTGGTGGAGTCCATTGAGAGACTATGCCATTTTCCTTAAGATAGTCTAGGAATTCCCGGCTAAGGTATTCACCTCCTCGATCTGATCGAAGAACCTTAATGGGTTTTCCAGTTTGTTTTTCTACTTCATGTCTGAATTCTTTGAACTTTTCAAAAGCTTCAGACTTGTGTCTCATAAGATACACATACCCATACCTAGACAGATCATCGGTAAAGGTAATGAAGTAGACAAAATTGCCTCTAGCCGGCACATCAAATGGGCCGCACACATCAGTATGTACTAGGGCAAGGAGATCTGTGGCCCTCTCCCCATGTCCAACAAAAGGGAGTTTAGTCATTTTGCCTTGAAGACAAGGATTCACAAGTTGGATATGACTCAAAAGTCAATGGACTCAATAGCCCATTTTTCTCCAATTTGTTGATCCTATCTTCTGCTATATGACCTAATCTCAGGTGCCATAGATATCTGTCGTTTGGACTATCCCTAGGTCGTTTGGCATTCACGTTTTGCTCGATAGTTAGAACAGGTACATCAATATGTAGCTGATAAAGACCATTAATAAGGAAACCATTTGCAATTTTATTTCTTTCATAAAGAATGTTACAATGGTCCTTAAAGAAGGTGATCACATAACCTTCTTGTGCTAAGCATGAAACAGAAATCAAATTCCTGCTAGCTGCAGGCACAAAATAACAGTCTTTTCAAAACTAAGTCTAAACCAGATGGTAATCGCAGAGGGTATGTTCCCACGGCTACTGCAGCAACTCTTGCTCCATTACCGATGCGTAGGATCATGTCTCCATCCCTCAGCCTCCTGCTATCCTCAAGACCCTGCATAGAAGTGCACAGATGAGCACTAGAACCAGAGTCAAGCACCCAACTGGATGCAGAAGAAACCGTAAGGTTAGACTCAATAACGAGCATACCTCCAGAAGGACCTTCCTTCTTGTTCTTCAGGGTGGCCAGGTAAGTAGGGCAGTTCCGCTTCCAATGGCCGTCGCTGTTGCAATGGAAACACTTTCCTTTGCCATCGGCCTTTTTCTTCGGTTCTGCCTTCTTCTTCTTTGATCCTTCCACCTTTTGCTTTTTCACAGACTTCTTTTTCTTTCCATAAGACTTTCTTTTGGAAGAAGTCCGTTCCATAGCAAGAACTGAGCCTTTAGAACCTTTCATAGAAAGCTCAGCGGTAACCAGCATATTCATTAACTCGGCCAAGGAATTTCTGAAGTTTATGCATGTGGTAATTCATGATGAATTGCCCATATGCATCAGTCAAGGATTGCAGAATAATATCGTTCTGCAGGTCCAAGTCCAACTTCACACCGAGCTTCTCAAGCTCTTCCATGTCCTTGATCATTGTCAGACAGTGATCTTGGACTGACTGCCCATCACGCATCTTAGCCTTAAAAAGTCATTTTCGTGACTTGATATTTGGCTGCGCGACTCTGTTCACCAAACATCTCCTGCAGGTGAGCCAACATTTGGCGAGCAGTCCCGATATCCTTCATGTTGGCGCTGGAGCTCATCAGACATCGAGCCCAACATGTAATATCTGGCCTTATTATCTTCGTCAATCCATTTTTCCAGAGACGCTCTCTGTTCAACAGATGGACGGGCTGGTAAGGTGGGAGGGTCCTGGTCCAAAACATGGTGTTAACTTCTCGGAACCCAAAATAATTTTGTAGTTCCTGAGCCAATCTTTATAATTGGGTCCAGTCAGTCTATGTGTGTCCAGGATACGTGCCAATGGGTTGGACGCAGACATTTTCCTGTAGAGAGTCAAAGATTCTAGTTAGATACTGTAATTTTGACTTGACCAATTTGTTTAGGGATTTTATTTTTAAACAAATTAGCTCCCACTATTTTCTCGGATCCCTACACTCCCTCTGTAGAGATGCGAAAATCTCCACGATTAATGATTTCTAGTGGGTGGTGCGGTCTCACCAACTGACTCATCACCTCACCTAACAGTTATTGGTGATGGGTTAGCCAATGAGTGAACAACTCTTGTTCAATGATTCTCTAATCATGGTGCACCCAAACTTGGTCTCTAATTCATGAATCTCACCGTATCCGGAATATTGATCCACTCCTTAGTTAAGTCAGACCCACCATTTGCATAGACTGGGTTCCTAATTGAGTCTCTCACCGTATCCGAAATATTGAGCCCAACTCATCCTCCAGCCCATAGCATCCAATGCCTAATAGACATGGTTGCATCTTCCCGGTGCAACTGAGCCACTGTATCCAGCCGAGAACAATCAACCCCGGGAAGGGCCCGCACATCTACAATGGTGGAAGACCTCAGACTTAATCTTTTCTTAGGGAGAATTGATTCAGGTCTCATTAAACTAGACTTGGCTTAGTCATAACAATTATGACTAACCTAGTGGCATGGGTTAGCTCGGATTATTGACCACCTCAGATCAGAACTGTGTCAACAGATATGGCCAGGTAAGTGAGACCGGTGGAAGGAATATGCCATTAACTCGTACAAGAACGCATTCAGGTCGAGTAGCTTCCAATTAAAAACCAGTCGGTCGTCTATGCCAAACTTACCTTAGACACCAAATTGTTGAGTCAGAACCAATTGGGTTAGCCTACAATCCAGACTCTAACCTCTGAGCCTAATTAGGTCTTGCTTGATCGTGACTCGATCTTGACCCAGACTTAATCCTATTAGGCTGGTCAATTTAAGCATTGTTGATCCCATCTAACCAACTCTTGATTCGGTTTGATCAACCGCTTAGACCTAATTGAGCTACCCAAGCCCGAACCCAGTATTATGAATATGTCTTAGATCTGAAATTCTCAATTTTAGACCTAATTAATATTCCATAAACTTAATTCTTAATTAAGTAGGGTTCATAAACAAAATATGCACAATAAATCCTAGGGTTTCAGGATCTAGGGTTTTGCAGAAAGTAAGTTTTGGGTTTCTGATTAAGGACGAACACGCAGCACCCCTACACATCATAAGAACACCCCATCGAATGGGAAGAGAGGGCCTTTAAACCCTTCTTCGTTCTTATGACCGGACGGCCAAGAGGAACGCCTTAATCAGGAACATTCAATACTACAAAACAATATCAGATCTATATCATATATCTCATATATAAAGTAGATCTAATCATGGCATATTTTGCATACATCTCATGTATCATAATCATGCATGTTTTCAGATCTAAATTATCTCATAATAATCTAAAAAATTAGATTTAAATTGATCTAATCAAAATAAATTCTAATCTAGACAATTATGTAGAACTATTCTACAACTAGTCTAGACATGCATCAATCATATCTCATATGATATTTAAAATTAAATAATTTTTATTTGCTATTTTTTAGATGTTATTATAACACTTATAATATCAAAAAATAGTAAATAAAAAGATCTAAAATATGATTTAATCAGATTAAATCAAAAACATGCAAAACTATTCTATAGAACTATTCTATTCTAGAACTAGTCATGCATATCTTCTAATCTTAGATCCAAATTATTTAATTTTAATTTTTTCTGATTTCAGATCTGATCACATCTCATGTGACATCTGAAATCACAATTATTTTCTAATTAAAATAAATTTAAAATCAGATCTAAACAATTTTAGAACCATGGCTCTGATACCAGTTGAAGGGAAATCCTGATTTCCCGGTCCAGGTTCGTTCAGATCTGATCAGATCAAGAGATATATTTCAAAAATTTTTCTCTTGATCCCAATCAGATCTTGATATGTTTTCAGATCTGATTCTTATTTATTTAATAAAAATAAAATTAAAAGATAAATTAAATCAAATTTAATTTACCTGATTTGGGTAATCCTATTACCCTGTTGATGATCCTGTTTGCAGCGGAAGGTTCTGGATCTTAGCCACGCAAGCGCCTGGCCTCTACCGGTATCCACTCGGGTTGGATCTGGAGATCCTCTTCTTCTCTATCACACCTCCAAAAATCAGATCTGGATCTGATCTGGAGGATCTTCAAAACTCTTTTGAAGATGAGCAGTCGTCCTTTGCAGCAGCGCAGCCTTCTTGCTTTTGATCGCCTTTCTTTGATCTGAATCGCACCAACCAAGGTCCAAAACTCCTTTTGGACGTGGAGAGCAAGGGGAGAAGAGACTATGGCATGGAGAAGGAGGGGAGAGGCAGCCTTGGGGCGTGGGGTTTCTCAATTGATTATTCTTTTATAATCTGAGTTGGGCGCAGGGTCTTATTTATAGACTAAGCTGTGATCCAACTCCTCTTCCTCCCAACCAATCACAACCCTTTGTGAAATCAGATCTAAATCTGATTGGTGGGAATAGAGTCCCCTGGATTCCTCCTTAGAGGGTGCCTAAGACCAGTCAAAGTTGGTTCTTAGAAGAACTCTAATTGGAATCCAAAAAGGAGATGGAGTCCTTGTCCAACAAGGACTCCTAGGCGCCTCCAACTTGGGCACACGCCTAGGGTGGCGTGCGCCCTTCTCCTTGCCAGGTTCTGGCAGGGGGACAGGCCCCCACCAGCTCTCCAATAGGTGCATGACATGTGGTCAAAAGTCAAAGTGTCAATGGTCAACGTTTGACCAGTCAAAGGTAGACTTTTGACCAAAGTCAAAGAACAAGAAATGGCAGGTGACCAAAAATGGCAGGTAATGTCTTACAAATAAGACAACCTTTTCTGACTTGGACAACCTCCTGTCAGACCATATGAAGGCCTCTGTTTGAGCACAAACTCCTTTGGCTCAGACAGGACAACTTATTTATGATAGCAAAAGAAGAACGTTAGGTTCAATCGAGTGCTAGCACGATTTCCTTGAACCTAATTGAATCTCATTCAGATCAATTGAACTAGATCAGTTCAATTGATGATCACCAGATTCAAACCCTTGTTTGTGTGACCCAGTTAGGTTCAGTTCTGTATGGTAATGGGATATGTCATGATCTCTATCATCGACATCATCGAAACTCCTTTCGATGGATCAGAACTCTTCTGATTCGAACAGCTAGAATGATCGATCATCTAAATCATTCTAATTGCTCCCAAAATCCACCAGTGACACCTAGCAGTATATGGTGGCAACCCATCAGAGCTGAATGCGAACCTCTTGGTGCAGCTACCTGTGTGATTCAGTTCTTCTATCTTGAGCCCCGATCAGATTAGGGTTAAGGTGAACTCGTCAAACCCTAGTCTCTGTCATATGATGTAATCATTCGATTCGAGTCCAATGTGAAAATCTAAATAGAAACTCTTTCTATTATTTCACTCTACCATGGCCATGGGATTTCTGGACTTGATTCTCATGATTCATCATAGGGCTACTCCTCTACCACCGAGGTAGATAGATTCCATCTTGATGCAATCCAGTTCCTACAATGAACATGTCATAGCCAACATACACCTCAGGGTTCCATATGGCTAGGAGACCGAGTAATGGTGTAGTCAAACTATAACACCCTCAAGGTGAACTGCCGATGCATCTCAGGTCAAAGAACCAGACACACTACTGCAGCATCGAGTCAGTCATTGACGAGAAGGTAGACTCCCTAATGACTACTCGAGGTGGTCACGCTCAGTGCCCTCGTTCTCTAACGAGTACCTGTACTCTCGCTCCGGTGTCTCCACACCGTAGACTCAAGACTCATCTACTAAAGAGAAGCGATTGTACACCAACCTTCCGGATCAATCACCATCCTCGTGATGATCCTATGGTCGGGAGCAATTTATGAGTTAATAATGATTATTCATGTCTTAAATTTTCAACTCTTGAAAATATGAATTATCATTACCATTAACTCAAAGGATGTATCACAGACACTAAATACACATATGTGATAGAAAATAACCCATTTATTAATTTATAGTCAAAATTACAATTTTGCCCCTAGAAGTGTATTACAAGTGTCAGCCAATTCTGGCTTCTAGGGCACATATATCTAACAATCTTATTTATATCCCAGAATCTTATCTCCTGCAGCCGAGGTCGAAGGCGCGCTCGGGAGATTTATCTCCTACGCCGAGTTTCTCGGGGGAGATCTTATCTCCTCATCGAGCCTTCCTCGGGGGAGATCTATCTCTGCAGTCGAGGTCGAAGTGCGCGCTCGGGGGAGATCTTATCTCCTACGGTCGAGCTTTCCTCGAGGGACATCTTATCTCCTG
The DNA here is from genome assembly GCA_006176705.1 of Cocos nucifera. Lineage (NCBI taxonomy): Eukaryota > Viridiplantae > Streptophyta > Magnoliopsida > Arecales > Arecaceae > Cocos > Cocos nucifera. Next base: position 2,070,177 of record QRFJ01000114.1, read on the forward strand.
CAGTCGAGGTCGAAGTGCGCTCTCGGAGGGGATCTTATCTCCTGCGGCCGAGCTTTCCTCGGGGAGATCTTATCTCCTGCAGTCGAGCCTTCCTCGGGGGAGATTTATCTCCTGCAGTCGAGCCTTCCTCGGGAGAGATCTTATCTCCTGCAGTCGAGGTCGAAGTGCGCGCTCGGAGGAGATCTTATCTCCCTATAGCCGAGCCTTCCTCGGAGGAGATCTTATCTCCTGCAGCCAAGATCGAAGTGCGCGCTCGGGGGAGATCTTATCTCCTGCAACCGAGCTTTTCTCGGAGAGATCTTATCTCCTGCAGCCAAGATCGAAGTGCGCGCTCGGGGGAGATCTTATCTCCTGCCAACCAAGCCTTCCTCGGAAGAGATCTTATCTCCTGCAGCCGAGGTCAAAGTGCGCGCTCGGGGGAGATCTTATCTCCTACAGCCGAGGTCGAAGTGCGTGCTCGGAGGAGATCTTCTAAGGCTTTTGATCTACCTCCGTTAACACGAGGTCCCCCGCCAGTTCCCAATATGGCAACTATTGACTGCTCCATCCCCTATTACCGTAGTTTCTGCGCCAGGGAATAACATTATTGGATAAATCCCGCTAAATCTCGCTCCCGCCGAAGTCTAGCTCGATGGCAACCCATAGACGCGGAAGAGCTTCGACGGATGGATCTTAGCCGAACTCCTACAGCCGGCCGAACTACTTAGCGCTCGAGCTCCTTGGACTCCAAACAGCCGAGCTTCAGCCGAACCCCCAGCGGCCAAGCTTCTCAAACTCGTAGCGGCTGAGCTCCTCGAACTCCTCAGCTAACGAGCCTTAGCCGAAGTCCACCATTCG
>QRFJ01000114.1:2071898-2129398 GCA_006176705.1 Cocos nucifera
TTCCTCGGTAAAATTCTTCCTTCCAATAATGTTTATTCCCTGATGCAGAAACTCGCGGTAACAAGGGAGATAGAGCAGTCAAATAGTTGCCGTATTGGAACTGACGGGGGACCTCATGCTAAACGGGGTAGGTCAGAACCTTAGAAGATCTCTCCCGAGGCACCACTTCGACCTCGGCTCAGGAGATAAGATCTCCTCGAGGAAGGCTCACTGCAGGAGAAAGATCTCCCCCAAGCACGCACTTCGACCTCGGCTGCAGGAGATAAGATCTCCCCGAGGAAGGCTCGACTGCAGGAGATAAATCTCCCCGAGCGTTGCACTTCGATCTCGGGCTGCAGGAGATAAGATCTCTTCCCGAGGAAGGCTCGGCTGTAGGAGATAAGATCTCCCCCGAGCGCGCACTTCGACCTCGGCTGCAGGAGATAAGATCACCCCGAGGGGGCTGCAGAAGATAAGATCTCCCCCGAGGAAAGCTCGACCGTAGGAGATAAGATCTCCCCAAGCGCGCACTTCGACCTCGACCGCAGGAGATAAGATCTCCTCCGAGGAAAGCTCGACCGCAGGAGATTAAGATCTCCCCTGAGCACACACTTCGACCTCGGCTACAGGGAAGATAAGATCTCCTCCAAGGAAGATTCGACCGCAGGAGATAAGATCTCCCCCGAGCGCGCACTTTCGACTCGGCTCTGGAAAAGATCTCCCCAAGAAGCTCGACTGCAGGAGATAAGATCTTCCTGAGGAAAGCTCGACCGCAGGAGATAAGATTCTCCCCCGAGCGCGCCACTTCGACTGCAGGAGATAAGATCTTCCCCCGAGGAAGGCTCGACCGTAGGAGATAAGGATCTCTCCTGAGCGCGTTACTTCGACCTCCGCTGTAGGAGAATAAGATCTCCCCCGAGGAAGGCTCGGCTACAGGAGATAAGATCTTCCCGAGGAAAGCTCGACCGTAGAGATAAAGATCTCCCCCGAGCGCGTACTTCGACCTCGACTGCAGGAGATAGATCTCCCCCGAGGAAAGGCTCGACCGTAGGAGATAAGATCTCCCCCGAGCGCGTACTTCGACCCTCGACTGCAAGGAAGATAAGATCTCCCCCGAGAAAGGCTCGAACTGTAAGAGATAAGTATCTCTCCCGAGCAGTTCAACTAGAGATAAGATCTCTTCGAAAAGCCAATCTCGGCTAGAGATAAGATCTCTCCCAAGCAGTTCGGCCTTTAGAGATAAGATCTCTTTCCGAAAAGCAACCTCGGCTAGAGATAAGATCTCTCCCGAGTAACCACCTTGCTAGAGAATAAGATCTCTCTCGAGCAGTTCGGCCAGAGATCTCCGAGCAGTTCGGCCAGAGATAAGATCTCTCCCAAAAAGTAATCTTGGATAGAGATAAGATCTCTCCCGAGCAGTTCGGCCAGAGATAAGATATCTCCCAAAAAGCAACCTCGGTCAGAGATGATATCTCTTCCGAGCATCAATCTCGGCTAGAGATAAGATCTCTCTCGAGCAGTTCGGCCAAAGATTAAGATCTCTCCGAAAAGCAACCTCGGCCAGAGATGAGATCTCTCCCGAGCAACCACTTCGGCCAAAGATAAGATCTTCTCCTTGAGCGACCGAGTCAACCTCGACTAGAGATAAGATCTCTTCGAGCGGACCGTTGTTGACAACCTCGACTAGAGATAAGATCTCTCCCGAGCGACCGTGGACAACCTCGGTTAGGAACAGGAGGAGAACCTCGTCCTAACGCGAGCATCAACCTCGGCTAGAGATAAGATCTCTCCCGAGCGACCCTGACAACCTCGGCTGGAGAGTTTTAGCTTCGGCCTCGGCTGGAGAAAGCAACCGTATCAACCTCGGTTGGAGAGCTTCAACTTCGACCTCGGCTAGAGAAAGCAACCGTGTCAACCTCGGCTGAAGAGCTCCAACTACCACCTCGATCAGAGATAAGATCGGAGACAGCCTCGCCCTGAAATCAGATCTCTCCCAAGCGACCACATTGACCTCAGCTGTAGGAGACAATGTCGCCCCTGAGGAGCGCAACCTCCGACTTCGATCGTAGTGGATGAAGCCTCCTCAACCTCGACTGGAGATGAGATCTCCTCCGAACCCCCAACGGCCGAGCTCCTCGAACTCCTCAGCTGACGAACCTCCGCCGAAGTCCAACATTCGGCCGAAGTCTCTAACGGCCGAGCTTCGGATTCCCAGCGGCCAAACTCCTCAGCGGACGAGCCTTAGCTGCATACCTCCAGTCAGACGCCTATGGGAGCCGAACTTCCTCCAAGCTTCTTCTTCAGGAGCCTGAACTCCTCCGAAATGGGCACACGACGAAGGCCTTCAACCCTTCATTCGGCTGGCTTTGCGGCCATCGCCATCAGTCCGCCGCAAGCTCTGCAGCCATCACCATCAGTCCACCGCGAGTGATAGCGATCCGCTATGAGGCATCGATGGCTATCACCATCAATCCGTCGCACACGGCATCTTTCTGTAACACTGGCTCCGCCGAACCTCGAGCGGCCCGCCCGCCAGGATGTGAGACTGGCTCCGCCGAACCTCGAGCGGTCCGCCCGCCAGCATGCAGCTGCAGCTGTCACCATCAAGCTCCGCTATAAAAAGGATCCCTCCAGATACGCTAACTCTAATCTCTCTGATCTCTAAGCTCTCCTCTTCTTCTCTAAACTCTGGAACTCATTTCCGAGCACTCCATTTCTGTTGGTCAGAGCTGACTTGAGCGTCGGAGAGTCCTATCGGAGCCACCCTCCACCGGCTCCGGACGGGACTCTATTTTGCAGGTCCCCGACGGTGACCTCAGCGGCCTCGACTCCAGCGACCTCCGACGACGACCAGTTTCTGCACCAATAGGTCCTATGCTGATTCAGGGAGGTCCTATGCTGATTCAGGGAGTGTATGGTACAAGATACTGAAGATCTATTTAACTTTTGTTATTTTTTGCATTCATCTTTATCTTGAGATCTTCATCATATATCTCTGTTTCATTTGGGGTCTCACATTTTTGATAGAATTTTATCTTCTCCTAGATACTGAAGTTGCAGTGTTAAATGTCCTCAATATTTTTTTGTTTTTTTTATATCTAATTATGCTAGCTATGTTTAGTTTAAAGTCTACTTTTTCTTCCCGTATTGCTAGTATTGTCCTGGGAGTCCCAGGTTTTGTATTTAGGGATGCTTTTTTTCTGATATTATGCCTTTGGCTTTTGTTACCAAAAAAAACAAAACAATGGTTTCAATGCTTTCAATATATTAAAATTACCCATTTATCTCGTGAAGAAAATCAAGCAGCTAACCATGCTCTAACAGGTGATTTTACCTCTTTAATTTCTGATATCTTGCATCAATTCCCTGACCTTGTCTACATATTGAAGGATGGTGCTCAATTACTCCATTGCTTTTCCAAGACATGGCTTGTAGACGTATAAATGATAGTTCAGCTACTTACTGCCGGCACGTATTGCATCGTCTGATACTCGTCAATTGGTCAAGTAAATCATTCTTCAGTTATTATTTCTATGGCATACATCTGGGACGTTTCACACTGCCGATCTTAACTACATCCAGGAAGACCCAAAAGCTATAGTATTTGTCACTTGGGATCTATCGTATGTTATCATACCCTCTTATTTGTTTATGATGGCAATGGATGACTACTTTGCAAAGTTATCAATGTCGATGCACCAGGCTTCAGATGTTATAATACTGCATAAAGGAACGGAGTTCAAAGATCTATATGCTCGGACTGTTATATTTTATACATTATGTTTTGAGGCTTTCAGGAGGCTTCATTATTATGATTGTATATCTGCAGTACCATAATAAATATTTGGGCTCACAAGCAGACCATATGCCTACATGGTTTCAACATCAGCTAGCCATACATTTCTCCGCTCATTCGCAACAGCTTAATTTCCACAAGTTTTTGGATGCAGATTTTGTAATGTATTTATTTACGCCTACTGCGTTACAACTCAAGTTTCATAATATAAGTTTATTTTCAAAAAAAATAAAAAACACCACATATAGATTGTTAGAATTGTTTTTCTAGATAATGCTCATAGAATGGAGTTTTCTTTTTCTCTTTCTGTTTTTCTGAGCGCAGGGGCGGTAACTCTTGTTTCATTTCGGTGGGGGTGAAAGAAAACCGAGGATGGTAATCTCATGCTAAAAGATGTGGTTAATTTTCTGCATTATTGAACACTTTTTATTTTTATTTCATTGTACGGCATAACTTGCTCACGGTTATATATGGCAAGCCTACCAGTCCATGGTTCATTGCTTGAGCCGACCATGAATTCAAGAGTTCATGACGCTAGTTTTCTTCTCAGCGAGATGCTTGGAAATGGTCTCGGCTATGGCAGCCACGGAAGCAATGGTGACAAAAGAAGCATTGGCCGCATGCTCTTCATCAATTTCATATTCGATGGTCGATTTGATGATGGAGGAATTGCCATCTTTCTCAATGATCTCAAATCGATATAAGACCGAGCGGAAGCCTAAATCTAGAAATCCTCCTTCAACCACCAGTGCTTCCTTCACACGCTTCTCATTGTCAATTTTGACGAACTTCTCTTTGTAAAATTGTACGCCGGGAGTTCCTGACAAGCAAAGCATTTTTTTTTTTTTTTTTTTTGGAGAATAAAAGTAAAAAAAATCATTGATCAACCAAATTTTTTGACATAAGATTTACCAAACCCCAGTAAGATAACAAAATTACATGTATGCAAGGTAGATAAAATAATGAAATTATTAAGAGAATGAGAGCTTTTGTAGGTCAAATCAATCATTTTGTAACCGCTATCTTTCGTAACAAAAGTTAGTTATTGATTAGGATGCCCCTGGATTTATTTGGTTTATAGAAATACACATTAAGATCCGTGTAGATAGCTGGAAGAAAAGATTGAAGTATTTTAAAATTCATGCAAAATGCAATTCAATGATTGATTTTGCAAAAAAAAAGAGAAAAAAATCTTCATAAAAAAGAGAGGAAAAAAAAAGCTACGAATCAGAATTTCTATGATCTTCCATGCCCATATAGACGTCCAGCAGTATTAATCCTCAGACTAAAAAAAAAAAAATTTAGAATGCATTTAGTTAGCCACTAGAAAAGTACTTTTTTATTTTTTAATTTTTAAAAAATAAAAAATAAAATAATCAAAATAATTATTTTATATGTAAATTTTTTTTTTTTTTTTACTTTTTGCTTTACAACATAGTTACCAAATATATTTTTTTTATTTTTTTATTTAATAAAAAAATAAAAAAATAAAAAATATTTTAAAAAAATTTAAAAATTAAAAATCAAAATGTATAACCAAATATTACCAACTCAATTACTCAGATGCACCCTACATGAGCTCACAAGCAGAGCATAATTATATGACAAAAAAAGAGAGATTGCTCATGTTCCTTCTCTCAGGAGGAATATATGAAGATTGAGATGTAATATTGTTAGGATGGCTCACCAGAAGGAAAAGTAAGGTACAAAACGGTACCAACGCCACCATCCCCTTCGATGACATCAACCTTTTGGACGACGCGCGGGAGCAATTCGACGACTAGTTGGGCCAATCGAAGCGTGCCGTAGACCTCCCACACTTCGCCGGCAGGGAGGCATACCTCTAGCTCATGAGAGAGGCTTCCCTTCATTTCTGCCGCTGCTTTTTCTTCTCAGGCTTTTGCTGGCCCTAAGTTCGGGAAGGGGATAGACCACACCCCCTCCCTACTTAAAGGCCAAGCTTTTTGGTAGGCTCACCTGAAATCTTACGTCGGAGATTCCTTCTCTACAACGTGACAAAATGTTATCCTTCTAATTTCCCAACTATGGAGCTTATCAAAATTTATTAAATTTTAGAATAAATTATAAGGACCCTCACTGACCCTTGAGATTTGGGTTAATTATGGATTCCCGCTTAATGTTTAAAAATATATATCCACTACCTAATTTTTATTACGTGCATAATGCATAACTCCATGTAGTTATCTTTTTGTTAAATAAGCTAACAAACCTTGCCTGCATCATCCCTCTCTAATCTTGTGTCATAAAATATCTTAGCTGATTTGAGGCAAAATTGAGAATATCATATATGTCTTAAAAACACTAACATTAAATTAGCTGATTTTTAGATACTTTAATATTTCTAACATTGCTCAAAGCCAACTAAGATATTTTAAGACTTAAATAGCTTATACAACGATGACTCGTGATACATCCTAAGATGGACTGTTTATCATGATGCTAGGGATCGATAGCCCAACATGTATTCTTGATAGAAGGTGATTGAGCGGAGGCTCAGCCTTTGCTATTTAGTTTTTTACGACCATATTGAAGGAGCTCTAAAATCTTTTATCCACAAGATGACGAACAACTGGCCATCTTGCTGCTCCACTTTCTTATTCACTTAATGAGATCTGTAATCTAAACAAACTTTAAAATGTGCGAGCCATTATTCCCCAATAGCTAAAGCACGTTCCTATGATTTCTGCTCTCTAGCAAATGGCGCACATTCTTGAAGACGATAGGCATCCACCTTCATCTATAAAACTCTACTCCCTGAGATCCTTCAGGTAATTGAGGAACACTTACTTCACATACCTTCTCCTAGAGATCGATTCCATATAATCTAGAATGTATCTCCTCCACAGAGCTCTAAGTTCTTCTATCCTCTACACGATATACTCTGAGCCACCACTCTTTATTTTTTTTGCTCCAATCTATCAAACTTTATATTCAGCTCCATTATTAAATTCTATCTAAAAACTAAGATCTCTTCTATTTGCTTTTGTGGGAGACTGACTTAGATATTTAAAGATCCACCATCGAGAAATCTTCCAATATAAGAATTTTTCTATCTTTGGTAGTTTTACAGAATCCGACTGAAGGGATCAACTGAGAATCTGGCACCAGCATCTGATCCAAATGTCTCAACTAGCTATTCTACGACCGTCACTCTCTCTCTCTCGACTCCAGCTTAGCAGCCTGAGCCAGTTCAACTCTCAAGTGGCAATAACTCCAATATCCTATTTTATAAAAAAATAAAGATAAGGAATTATATGATATGCACATAGTAATAAATTAGGTAGTTGAAAGTATATTTTCAAAATAGTAGATGGCAACATATAATTTTCCCAAACTTTAACGAGGATCGGTGTAATTTACTTTAAATTTTAACAATGAGAGGAGCAACTTGGCTCGGCTACCTCGTGTAGAACTGGACACCACTCACTACAAACGAGCTCTACCATGTGTTTTGAGGGTCGACATTGTTTAATGGCAATTAGTACATGTCCAAGATGGATTCGAAAGAGAGAGGTTCGTAGCCCGTTGCATCATAAGATTGATTGATAAAACGACAAGCCAAATTGGCCAAGAAACATTCGAAAGAAAGATGCTTGTTGCCCATTGCATCATAAGAACAAGAATTGTCATGGATGATGTTGGAGATAAACCTCATTTCTATCAAAGTCAAATTCGGTGCCCAGCTTGATGCGGTCAGTAGCCATAGAAGAGCTTCAACGGATGGATCCTGACCAAACTATCACAGCCAGCCGAACTGCTTAGCGGCCGAGCTCCTTTAGACTCCTAGCAGCCGATCGAACTGCTTAGCGGCCGAACTCCTTCGGACTTTCAGCGGTCGGGCTTTAGCCGAACTCCTCAACTGCCGAGCTTCAGTCAGGACTCCCGCGAGAGCCGAACTCTCTCCGCGTCGTTCCAGCCAGGCGCCTGCGAGAGCCGAACTCCCTCCAAGCTTCCTCTTCGATCGAATTTCTTTGGGAGCCGGACTTCTTCCAGGCACCCCCTTCAGCCGATCGAACTCCTCCACGACCGAGCTCCTCCCGAGCTTCCCCTTCGGCCGAACTCCCCTGCAATCGATATATGCCAAAGTCCATCGATCAATGCCTAAGAGCCATGGCTGGACGAACGGTCATCATTAGTCTGTCACAGGCGACGCTACAGCGGCTCCGCCAGACCTCGAGCAGCCCACCACTGTCGGACGGTATGGCTGTCGCTTTCGACCTGACAACACCATCCTCTTCGCATCAAATTCGGTGCAGCCTCGAGTGGCCCGCCATCAGACAGCTGTAGCTGTCACCATCAAGCTCCGCCTATAAAAAGGACCCTTCAGATACGCTAAGACTAATCTCTGAACTCTGATCTCTAAGCTCTCATCTTCTTCTCCAAGCTCGGGAACTCATTTCCGAGCACTCCATTCCTATTGACCGGAGCTGACTTGATCGTCGGAGGGTCCTGTCGGAGCCACCCCCCACTGGCTTCGGACGAAACTTTATTTTGCAGGTCCCCGACGGTGACCTCATCGACCTCCACTCTGACGGATTCCGGCGATGACCAGATTCTGCATCAACAGATTGGCGCTAGAGGAAGGGCACCCCAAACCTTCGAGATTCTCTTATTCTTAAAGAAGTGCTCGACGATGATTTCTCTCTCTCTGGAGACCTCTCTTCTTCCTCATTAGAGTTCTTTTCCGAAGAAAAAATGCCTCCCAGGAGAGCTTCGACTCGGTGCTCGACGGCCGTCGCGGTCCGATCCTGTCCAGATCCGTCTGCTCCCATTTCAGTCTCGACAGCTCAGGTTCCATACGAAGCCATCGCAGACATGGAGCAGTTCAACCCGCTGGTCGGGTTCGTGGCCCTGCCGAGATGATGCTGGCCGTACGACAACCTCCGGTGGGGACTTTGCCAGCAAACCCACCATATGTTGCAGCTATCTATCATCTTGTGAAGAAAAATATATGTTCTATTGTGGAAGGACGATACCTTTAATTCCATATCGATTATAAGTTAAGAAGGACTCTGATTTATATGGGATGGAATTTTTTCTCCCCCATTGAGATATCCATTGCATAGGATAAAATCATGCAGCACCTGATACGGGGTAAAGCAGATAATATCTCATGCACACAGATGCAGAGACCGATCCATCCAAGCCATCTGAGCCTTTGATCATAATATTGGCACCATCTATGGGAACCGCCTTCAACCCACACACATAGTCCTCCTTGATTGGGGGCAACTATTATGAGAGGATGGCATCTTTTGTCCCACTTCGATTATGGGTGAAAAGAAACTGTGGGTAGCTTATATGGGATGGAACCTTCTTTTTTCAGTGAGACGTCTGTGAAAAATACCTCACGCATGTGGACACAAAGGTTGATCCATCCACATATTCTATTCTTTGTTATCCAAATTCAATACTTGGATCACTGGGATGATGAAACTTGGCATCATAATACATAAACCGAGTCATATGTTTACATTTAAAATAAGTTAGCAGTTGTCATAATTATAACAAAAATAATGTATTATTCACTTAAATGATGGGTTACCAAATAATTATTATAACAAAATAATAATTTAATAATATTTTATTATTTTAATCTTGAATACTAATATATTAGGGATTCGTTTAGTTCACAGGAACTAGAGTAGGGAAAGTGTGGAAAATTCTCTTATTTGATTGGATTTTTTTTTTTTTTTTTTTGGGTACAAGCAAATGATCACATCATTCTAGAATATTAGATAATGCTCGTAGAATGGAGTATTTGTTTTCCTTTCTAAGCATAGGGGCTGCAACTCTTGTTTCATTTCAGTAGGGGTGAGCAAACCAAGGATAGTAATCTCATACTAAAGGATGCAGTTAATCTTCTGCATTACCGAACACTTTTTATTTTTATTTCATTGTATGGCATAACTTGCTCGCTGTTATATATAGCAAGCCTACGAGTTCATAGTTCATTGCTTGAGCCGACCATGAATTTAAGAGTTCATGACACTAGCTTTCTTCTCAGTGAGATACTTGGAAATGGCCTCAGCTATGGTTGCCAAGAAAGCAATGGTGACAAAAGAAGCATTGGCCGCATGCTCTTCATCAATTTCATATTCGATGGTCGATTTGATGATGGAGGAATTGCTATCTTTCTCAACGACCTCAAGTCGATATAAGACCGAGCGGAAGCCTAAATCTAGAAATCCTCCTTCAACCACCATTACTTCCTTCACACGCTTCTCATTGTCAACTTTGACGAACTTCTCTTTGTAAAATTGTATGCCGGGAGTTCCTGACAAGCAAAGCATTTTTTTTTTATTTTTTATTTTTTTTTGAGAATAAAAGTAAAAAAAATCATTGATCAACCAAATTTTTTTGACATAAGATTTACCAAACCCTATTAAGATAACAAAATTACATGTATGCAAGGTAGATAAAATGGTGAAATTATTAAGAGAATGAGAGCTTTTGTAGGTCAAATCAATCATTTTGGAACCGCCATCTTTCATAACAAAAGTTAGTTATTGATTAGGATGCCCCTGGATTTATTTGGTCTATAGAAATACAAATAATGCCAGAAACATGGGCCATTAGGAAGTCAGGCATATATTTTTGAGGTTAATGCATCGATCTTACCGTAAGCCAAAGAATTATATAAATTGCAAGCTCATCCTATTTTTGAGCTATATTTGCAATAACTAGGACCAGGACACGTGGTTTCAAATCCCAAGCTTCCAACAGCGTATTGCTCTGGAAAGAGGGGTTCTGGTTGGTTGCATCTTTGGCAGAAAAGAATGATTGGATTGCATAATATCTACTTCAAGATGCGTGAAAACAGCTTAGAAAAAAGATTGAAGTATTTTGAAGTCGTAAAATAATAATAATAATTAATCATTCTTTCGTTGGAAAGATACAATCCCGAACCATAGAAAAAGAGAGGCTGCGAATCAGAATTTCTGTGATCTCCCATGCCCACATAGCCTCCAAGCTACAGCAGTGTTCCCCGGATCAAAAGAAGGGAAATTTAGCAATTTTATGACCAACTCAATGACTCGAATGCACCCTACATGAACTCGCAAGCAGAGCATAATTATATGACAAAAGCTCATGTTCGCATGTGAACATTGTGATCTAATATTTGTCACGATGGCTCACCAGGAGGGAAAGTGAGGTGCAAAATGGTACCGACGCCACCATCCCCTTCAATGACATCAATCTTTTGGATGACGTGCGGGAGCAATTCGACGACTAGTTGGGCCAGTCCAAGTGTGCCGTACACCTCCCACACTTCGCCGGCGGGGAGGCATACCTCTAGCTCATGAAAGAGACTATCCTTCATTGCTACCGCTACTCCTCCTCCGGTTTTTTCTGGCCCTACGTATGGGAAGGGGATAGACCATAGCCTCTCCCTACTTAGAAGGCCAAGCTTTTTGGTTGGCTCGCCTAGAATCTTACATTGGAGATTCCTTCTCTACAATGTGAAAAACTAATCTCCCAGTCATGGAACTTATCAAAATATATCCACTTAATGTTTGAAAATATAAATTTCACTATCTAATTTTGGCCAGATGCATGGCACAGAACCCCATACAGTTATCTTTCAATTAAATAAGCTAGTAAATCTTGCCGGCATCATCATTCTTTAACCTCCTTGTGGGGTTATGTCCTAAAATATCTTAGCTGATTTGGTGGCAATTAGTACATGTCCAACAAGGATTGGAAAGGAAGATGTCTGTAGCCCTATTGCTTCATAAGATTGATGGATAAAACGACAAGTTAAATCGGCCAAGAAGGATTCGAAAGAAAGATGCTTGTTTGATGGAGGGTGCTTGATGACAATAAGAATTGATAGAGGGTGCTTGATGGATGGCTATAATTTCATCAAGGGTCTGTTCGGTTCGGTACAAGTGGGTTGAATAAGAGTATGTTTCACATATTTAGCCTAGAAGATAGGGTGCTTGATGATGGCTGTAACCTTATTAAGGAACCAGTTGGTTCAGTATATGTGCGTTGATTAAGAGCCTATTTCACTAAGTGGACCCAGCTCTCCAGGACCGTTTCTCTCTAAGTTAACTCAATTCATCTCCACTTTGAACCAACCAAAGGGCTGAAATGGGCTTCCCATTATTTGAAATGAATTGAGATGCCATGCAACAAAACAGGCTTATGAAACTACTTCGGGCCATATCTCCTTGAATTGGACCATTATGAGAATTTATTTTTAGTTCACTTTCAACTAATCAAATACTCGAGTTTGGATTTCAGGTTACAATTAAGAAATCAGGCCCTAAGTCTTTTTCATTCACCATGCACTTTGGAGTGTCTAATAAACACGGTCGTGTTTGAGATACGTGTGACGAAAGGGCCAATCAGATTTGGTATTTTGCAACCATATATATATATATATATATATATATATATATATGCAAGCAAGAATTAAATTGATCGGATTTGAATTTAGATCATGTTATAATAAAGATTCTATGTCAATGATCCAACCAATTAAATATGATCTATTATCTTAAAACTACTTGCACACAAAAAATCATATGATTTGGAGAACTCTAGCCTATGCATCAAGTAGATATATTTTTAGATCATTTGATGCGTAGGCCATAGATCTTTAAATTATATGATTTTTTGTTTGTAAGCAGTTTTAAGATGGTAGATCATATCCAATAGTTTGGATTATCGATTTATGATCTGCATTATCTAATTTTGATCTAATCGAATTTAAGCTTAAATCTTATCGATCTTATCCAAATCTGCCCTTATATGTATGATACATGAGAAAGAGAAAAAATGATAAATACACACTGATGAGTGGATTTGCCTCCCCTTCTATCAAAACAGAGAGAGAGAGAGAGAAACAAAAATGTATGGAGGAAATGAATATAATCCAAATGGTCAGAATAGGTTGGCTTCTTGGGACCTAATCGAGTAGGCCATCCAAAATCTTTTAAGTTTCTTTTATATTCTCTAGCAATTCTCTCTGATATTTTTTATTACAATATTTTTTCTTTTTTCATCTTTTTGGGTGTTATAAGAGTTTTCATCAATCTCCTTCAGGATCATGCTCGAGATGGAGGATTCTAATTATATCTTGGAGTAGTATTTCTAGATTTTTTTGCATGAGGGATAGAAATACATCTTAAGATAGTGCTACAGATACTTCTAGATTTTTCAATTTTGATTTTACTATCTTTTATCAATCAATTTTTTTAATATTTTTAAAAAAAAATGTTAGCTTTCTTAAACTATATCTAGAATATGTTATAAACTATGTTCCAATAGGCCTCCATATATGACCTCTTTCAGTTCTTAGAAAATAAAAATAAAAAGTGACTCCTTTACTTTCTGGCTAAATCAAAGATAATATTTTATATGACTTTCTAAGTTACCTTTGCTAAAAGAAATACTACCCCACTTTTAATTTGCGGTGGAGAGGCAGCCGAAATCAAACCCTCCAACAAAATCTTTAGTAACTAGGTGTGTAGTGTGGTCTCAAAACAGAAACCAATGTCTTCTGAGCGAAGAAGAAAACAACAACGATAATAAAGAAACATATCCATATTTTTTTAATTACAAGTGGGTGCTCACACCAATCTAGCGTGGGTGTAACCCATAAGATCAAAAACTAAAATATTTTATAGGACACACAGACAAGCCTAACTCCAATACCAAGTTCAGTCGTTAGTATGCTCCACCACGTAGAAAGTGATCTAGTCGGCGATGTTGTTCATCTTCCAATAGACATGCTCACGTGGTCACGAATGCATAGCCAAATGTCTCGAAAGAGTGGATGGTCATATGCATCATCTTATTCTGAATCTAACCAATCACAATCGTAGAATCATCCTCCATGATGATTTATTATGCCCGCAACTATATTAATGTTTAGAATAGCATTGACTCTCATAAAAGAACTATGGATGAGAAAGGTTGGATAGCTCAGCTAACATTTATAGGATTTATGAATATGAGAAAGGTTAGGTAGCCCAGCCAACATCTATAGGATTTATGAACCTGATCCAAATGAAGATGGATTACATCAAGCCCAGTCTTATAAAGTTTTTTCTATCTCAGTCCACCTTGCCTTTTTTGTTTTAGAAAATAAAATTTGTTGATTTGGATAGAGTATTTACAAGGTTTTGATAACGTAATTACCATCGGATAACATACTCTTACGTTGCAACTATTTATCACCATATAAAAAAATATATATATTATATTATGAAAGGATGGCACCTTTAATCCACATCAATTATGAATCAATGAAGACTCTGATTTATGTGGGATGGAGCCTTCTCTCCTCCAGTGATGTGTCCATCATATAGGATAAAATTGTGCAGCATCTTATAAGGGCTAAAGCGGATAATACCTCATGCGCATGGGCATAGAGACCGATCCATCCAACTTATCCAATCTATCCAAGTTCTTAATCACAACATTGACATCATTTATGGGAACCACCTCCTATCCACACACATAGAGTCTCGCTTAATTGGAGGGGCTACTGTTGTAGGAGGACAATACCTTTAGTCCCATATTAGTTATGAGTCAAAAGTGGGATTCTGACTTATATAGAATGTGGCCTTCTCTTTTTTAGCGAGGCATCCAGCATATGGGACAAAATCATGTGGCACGTGATACAAGTCAAAGCGGATGATACCTCATACATACAGGTATAGACACCGATCCATCTAAACCATCCGAGCCCTTGATCATAATATATTCTATTATTTGTTATTCAAATTTGATACTTGGATCCGTAAAGTGTTGTCATCATAATATAATATAATATACAGAGTCATAAGTTTTCATTTAAAATAAATTAGTGGTTGTCATAATTATAACAAAAATAATATATTATTTGCTTAAATGATCGATTATTAAATAATTATTATATCAAAATAATAATTTAATAATATTTTATTAGTTTAATCTTCAATACTAATATATTAGGGATTCGTTTAGAAAAAGTATGGTTAATAGAAAATAAAAAATACTTTTCAAAGTTTTCAAAGAAAAAAGATTATAAAAAAATATTTTTTTGAAAATACAATTTTCATGTTTCGTTGAAAAAAAAAACCCATGTCCTTCGACTTTCTCCATGGGATAGGAATTTGAGATTTTTATTTTTCCAAAAATACTCTTTTATGCCATTAGAAAATCTACAACTAAAATAAACATTCTCTCCATCACAATGCCTTAAACCCTCCTCCATTACAATCTACAGCCAAAAATATTTTTAACCATCATAATTTTTTATTTATAAATAATAGTAATATAAGAATAAAATAAGATTTTTTCTTGTATGGAGTGCTTGTTTGGATGGTTAGGCCTAAAATTTCATAAAATTCATGGATTGAACCTATATAACCATCCAAATCAAACTAAACTAGGTTATATTTATAAGTATCTAAAATGCCTTAATAGATCAGAACTAACCATGCAAACAAGCTTTAAGGGTATAATAGATATTTTACATAATTTTTTTAGAAAAGTAGATACTCCATCGAACGTAAGCCACTTTCTTATGATCATTCCAATATACCAAACCTATTTTTTTTAGGCATCATATTTCTAAGATTTAGCTTCGCAAAAATAATATTTTTTTTTAAAAAAAAATTTCGTAGATCAAATAATCTCTAAGCCGTTGGACTATAGTGTCCGGGACTTGCTAAACGCATGCTGTATTTCAATATAGAAACTGATGTTTCCCATGTTTTATGCACATGCTATGCAAGTGAGAACAAATTATGGATGTGAGGCCTACCACAACAACAACGATTCTTTGGCTCTCGCACATTTTGGATACGTTTGGTTATATTTTTTAATTTTTAAAAAATATTTTTTATTATTTTTATTTTTATTATTAAATAAAAATAAAAAAATAAAATATAGGTTTGGTAACAATATTGCTATAAAGCAAAAAGCATAGAAAGTAAAAAAAAATTTATTTATATATAAAATAATTATTTTAATTTTTTTTACATTTTATTTTTCATAATATTACAAAATATTATTTATTAATTTTATTTTTAAAAAATAAAAATATAAAAAAAAATATGTATATATTTTTAATGGCTAACGAAAGGCACCCTTCAATTTCCATTTTTTTTCTTTTTAAAGTTCAATGCGACACGCGTGCTGGACGCCAAGTTTCCAAGACTTTGAGAACGGTCTAATAATTTGAGCGGTGGACTAAGTTTCCTTCTTCCTTCACCTAACCCGAATCTGGGAAGGACCATGGCCCAGACCTAATTCACATGGAAATTGATCGATGAGGCCATCTAATCTATAACTAGAAACAGCGACGTGAACCCGAAAAATAATGATGCAGTCCCCCAACTGAAGTGTTCGATTTATTAATGACGAGTCCTGCCCTTGCCACCTTGGGTTTCGTTTTCTTCTGATCTTAGCCAAGATGACTCGAGGATTTGGTGTGTAAAATCTCTTATCCATCTTTGACTTCATTAATTGGCATGTCATTTCACCTTCATACGGAGAGTGATTTGCCTCATAAGCTAGTTATAACTTAACGGTGACAATTTTCTGATATTAGTTTATCTTTTTTTTAGTGACCAAAAATTTAATGCTAATAAAATCTAGTTGGACTATCGTCCAATAGATGCGAATTTTGAATTGTTGGTTGGATGAGTAAGCTTATAATTTGGGCATAAGTGCAAACAGCTTCAACCAAGCTAAAAATTATGTTTTATATATACATATATAAATTTAGATCTTGTTCAAGTTTAGGGACCGAACTTGATGGAGGATGCAAACCGTCGACAAAGAAAAATAAAAAAATAAAAAAAAGAGGTAAAAGAGAATTGTATTGATTACAGCTTTTATCGCTTACAGAGAGATGCGAGAGTGCACCCCTCAACAGAAGAAATAGGTTTATCAAAATTTTTGGTAAAGCTCAGCCTGAGGAACGTAACAAATAGTTTATAGGCATCCCTATATGCAAGTAGGCGTAGACGTATTCTACAAAACGGTTTTTATTTCTAAGGAAAAATATTTGGTGTTGAATCTATCAAAAATTTTCCCTCCACTTATTTTCTTCTTCTTCCTCGGTTGGAATGGAAATCGCTTTGGATATGGATATGGTTGACCTCTACGATAAAGTTGAACTTGAGTTTGATTAAGCTTGGCTTGAAATTAATTTGGAGCTTAAAAAATTGACGTCAAACTTGATTCATTTATTATTTGATCGTCTAATTTCGAGCCAAGCCAAATGCAAGCCTTAATTAAGCTTTGTACGTGTATTGGTTGAAAATATATTCAAACTTTTAGCAATGTTAAACTGGTCAAACTTGATTCGAGCTCAAATCTGGTTTGATTTAAACCCACTTGATGGCAATGGAATTTCATGTAGGAAGCCATTTGGTTGATCAGTTGGCAAATAAAAGTATTGAAAGAGATGCCAAAAATGAAGGGCTCTATCATATTCCTCGTGATATCTCCAATATTCTCAAAGTTATTTCTTTTAGATGTATTTTTCTTAGATTTTGGATTATAAGATCCTCCCCTCACTCACACCCCACTTTGCAAAAGAAGGAGAAAAAATTCATTTTATGCTAAGTAAATTTAATGATCGATCATAGATTTTTCTTACATATAAACCCCTATAAATGTAGTTTATTATATATTTGTTCTCCAAAATCACTATTTCATATATCTTAAAAAATATCCTTTTTTTCAATCGATATACATTATTGGCGGACACTATTAATAAGTAATCATTTTAAAGATAAAATAATTTCATATACTTTGCATTAATTTTCTGAAAAATTTTAATAAAAGTATAGCTTTTTTCAATGCAAAATGAATGTTAAATTTTTTAAAGATATTAATAAAAAACAATAATCACTTGGTACTCATAATAGTTATTATCATTATCATTAGCTAGAAATCTAATAACCCTACGGTAAGATAATTTGAAGGTATATCAGCAACTATCAATTTTTGGTAGATGAATTTTGCAATAAGGCATATCTAAGGCTGTAAATGGGTCGGGTTGATCCGATTCACCCCAACTCACTTAGATCCGATCTGACCCATTTTAAAGGTCTCACAGAGTCGGATTGGGTTTTAAAATTGAACCCATTCAATATTCTGAATTGGATCTGGATTTCAATATATAAATTATAAAGTAAATAGAGTAAGATTGAAATTTTAAATGCTCTTATAGCATTATTATTTCTTAAAAAATTACTTAATTTAACTATGAGATTTTGAGAAATTAATTATAAATTAAGAGCCAAGATAAAATAATGTTTATTTTTTATTATTATAAATTTTGCATATGTTAATTTATCATATGAACTGGATCTGACCAAAATTTGGATTCGAACCGAATCAAAAATTTTTAGATTGGGATCCGATTATACATGGACCTAATTCGATCCAAATGATCCAATAGAGCAAACTTTTTGATCATGGATCCGATCCGATCCGATCTAATTTTTAATTGAATTAGGTCTGGATCCAACATTAGAATCCAATCAGAAAATCGGATTGGATCGGGATCACTCATGATTTGATCCGACCCGACCCATTTATACCCTTAGGCATATTTGTGGACGTATAGATACAACAAAGAAAAAAAAAGAAGATTGTATACCACTAGAGCTGATACCCAAACTTACATTATATATATTTCTAATCAAGCTTTGCCAAATCTATTTAAAATTTGATATATTTTTTTTTTTAATGTCCAATGCCAGCCATAATTAGCTGGATATGCGACCTACCATATATTATAATACATTGCCAGATCCGACACTTGCCTAACTAGTTTGATTGGGGAAGGTTCTTTTCATGCTTTATTTGAAATTTACTACAGATCAATTTATCATATTCAACATTTACAGCTTTGATTAAACTATGCTTGGTTTGGATTTATTGACCGCAGCTCAAATTTGATGGAGAACACCATAGTATCTTGATGTAAAATAGATAGAGATAGAGATAGATAAATAGATGGATGGATGGTGAGAGGAGGAGAGAGGGAGGGGGGCCATGAATTCTTTTATAGGTGACTACGACAGTGGGCCTCGATAATTGAATAATACAGATTAATCTCACCTTAAATGCTACATTCATTTTTAAGAGTTCAATGCATCTATTAGAAAATGAATAAATAAATAAAAAGTTTTTTTTTTTTTTTTTATCATGACACCGCTTACAGAGAAAATTAGGGATGATCCGTAATAATATCATATAAATATTGGATTGGTAAATTATCTATTTCTCTGTATATAATATCTATTTCTTAATCTTATCGAAATTTGAAACTTGTTAATGGATGATCAACAATGCAACGTACTAGCTGCATAAATATGATCTGCTATAAACTTCTTTTTATGATGTATTGGCCCAACTCCACTCAACCAAATACACCCTACCCTAACTGCATTAATATCCCAATTAACTTCTTGGCGTATCTGCAGTCCGGAGTTCACCCATATTGTTAGCATTAAATAAAACTTTTTTCCTACTTTTCTAACTAAGATCCAAGGAAAGCGAAGATGAGGAAAAGTGAAACTACTTCCAGTTGGGGACTTTGAATAAAGTTGGGGTCCAGCCAAACGTATCACCCATGGGCTACTGGAAAGCCAAGCCAAGCCAAGCCAATACTAGGGTCTCATCCTTACAGCTTGTATCATTGAATGATCCTTCTCCCTCTCTCTCTCTCTCTGCAATAAATTCTCTCACCCATGGCACAACCCCACCGTCTAACAAATCGCCTCTCAACCTTCCCCCTCTCAACCGTTTTTGCCTACGTATTTATTCTTGTTTAATCCGAAGGAGATCAACCCCAATTTCTCATCTCTACCAACCATACTTCCACTGTCCATATCGTTCGTAGGCCATGTTGGCCTTCATCGATGGGCACCGGGTGAGATCTACTGGGATGAACTCTGCTGAGTTAACTCAGTGGGATAAATGCAATTGAGATGTGTGTCTTTGGGCTTAAATGCAGCTCATACGTACTTTTGAGATGCTTGGGGTGCATCTTGAAGTAAGTTTATTTAAAACATGTTTTATGGGTCAGGGAAGCTTACCTGATTCCCAAAGTTAAGCATGTTTTAAAAAATTGTAATATATATATTAAATCCTAAATTTCAGATTTAATATTAACAAACAATAAGAATATTGATGATTTATATTATAGGTTAAAAGCAAATTGAAGCCATGAGTTTCTCTTTTTTTTTTTCCTACCAATATCTTAATTACTTTTTAAATAAAAATTTATAGTAATCCTAATGGCACATCCATTTGCTTGACTCTCTTAAATTACAGGTCTGGTCGTTTTCCGATTTATTGCCCCAAATTAGTATAGTTGTTGATGAATATCGAAATTTCTATCCAAACATTCATTTGTTGTCTTCTACAATAGTAAAACCAAAGTATATTAAACTTTTTTGAATAGCTCACTTTGGTCACGGGTAATCGTGAAAACCTTAAATTCTAATCTAGATTTGGTGTTAGAAGCTAGCAAGTCCATGGTCTATCCGGTTGGAATTTTGATGATTCTGATCTCAAAGTGGGTTGGATAAGAAGGATGCTATTATGATCGTCAAATCACATCCAAAAGGTTAAAAATTAGGACGAATTCCAGTTCACAAAGTAAGCGTGCTTTTAGAGTGAAATTTCTATTTTACTCTTGCACAAGCCAAATGTTATATAGTTTTTTAATTACTTCGGGGATGTTTTTTATTTTTCACTATGGAAAATGACAAAGTGTCACCTTACCAAATTGAAAGCTGAAATATCTCTTCAAAATAAATGTGACAGGGAGAGGGATGCTAACTTGCCATTCGGATATTAGATCTCCTATGGAACTATAACAAGCTAACCTAATGGAATGGCAACTCGGATGTTAGATAGATGCTGAAATATTTAGTTAATTATAATAGTTAACCAAAATGCTAGTCAAAATAGTGAAATAAAGAATTGTTCCAAGGCTACTTTAAATTTGAAAGGACTAATCCTCTGTTTGGTATAAAGAATGGATAGAAAGAAGAATATATATGAAGAGAAGATAGATGATGAAGAGAATAGATGAATTTTTCATTCATCCTTCCTTATCTTTTATGAAACATAGAAGAATGGATGGAAATGATTCTCTTCTCTATTTAGCATGCGAAGAATAAAAAAAGAATATATGATATTTATATAGTAGTAGTCTTATTACTGTTAATTTATAACACTTATTTATACCAAAAAAGTAAAGTAATATATAAATTAATTTTTTTTATAATTTATAATTATATAAAAACTATACAAATATTTATCTTAAATTTAATATAATAAATTAATTATATTTGAATAAATTTATTTATGCATTAATTATATAACTAATTAATTAATTTATAATTTAATTTAAATATTTTATTAATTTTATATAAATAATTAACTAAAAAATAGTGAATATAAATAAAAAATAGAAGATAATTTTAATTATGTACATATAATTCTAAAATTTATGTGCTAAAATTAAAATGATTAGGAATAAAATTTAATAGTATAAAAAAAACAGTATAGTTAAAATAAAAAAGTATATAAATAAAATAAATAAAAATAAAAAATTTTATGATTTTATCAAAAAAATAATAAAAGATAATTTATCAATATAGAAATTCATCTTTCATGTTCCATACAAATTATTGATGGGCTCAATGGATGAGTAATTTATTATTTTTATCCATATTTTTTAAATTTTTTTAATCAGACCAACATCAATCGATCATAAAAAAGAGTTAGAAATTAGGATAGCGTTAAAAAAATTGATATAATTGGAATCATCTTTTTTTCAGCATGGATTTTGTGCTGTATATATAATGATGCATCGTATACGTCATTTATCGTACAATTGATGATTTTATATAATTATGGACTATATATATCGTAGAGTCCACTGATGTGCAACCGTCCATCGTGAGATGAACGGTATGCGCCGTGCACCGATCCGGGCTCCCGTTTTTCCCCCTCGAAATGGTGCGCGGAGTTCCCGTCCGCTTCACTATTCCATGCGGTCCCATCCGACGGTGACGACCACCACGTTTTAAGTGGCTTGGACCTACACGTACGTCCTCCTACTCCTCCCTGATTCGTGAAACGAAACGAGATAAATTCCGGCTTCTCGTTCTCCTTATAATAACACTTGTATTACGTTAACGTTGCCATCCTATGGGACCTAACGAGTCAAGCTGGTTGCTTAGCCGCAGTAATGACACACATGCCTCCCAAAAGCCACCCTTTTTGCTTTCTTTGAAAAAAAATCTTGAATCGGTTCTTCAGTACCATTATAACTATAACATCCTAACCCACCACCCTCATCGATCGGTTCCTCTCTCCCATCCACAAGAAGATGAACTCAGTAGTAGGCACTGAGAAGAACCATGAAGAAGGAGTGAACAAGACGGATGGAGAAGGGGAGAAGGTCCAGAAGGTACCCTTCTTTAAGCTCTTCTCCTTTGCCGACGCATGGGACTACTTCCTCATGGCCTTGGGCTCCATAGGCGCCTGCGTCCACGGGGCATCGGTTCCCGTCTTCTTTATATTCTTCGGAAAGCTCATAAACATCATGGGTGTTGCTTACCTCTTCCCTACGTCGATGTCACATAGAGTTGCCAAGGTACAACACTATTCAATGACCAGCTCTAATTCCATTATATATTGCTGAGTTCTTATAATATTTTTGCAGTACTCCTTGGATTTTGTTTATCTGGGGATTGTTATACTGTTCTCATCATGGATTGGTACGTGATTTTTTTTTTTTTTTTAAAAAAAAAAAATCATTTCTTGCGTTAGTTTTATACGTCGAGAACTCTATATATGAACTTGAAAGATGTGAATATTTTTGTTAGAGGTGGCTTGTTGGATGCACACGGGGGAGAGGCAAGCAGCAAAAATGAGGCAAGCCTACCTTCGTTCCATGTTAGATCAGGATATAGGGGTCTTCGACACGGAGGCTTCGACAGGAGAGGTGATCGCCGCTATTACTAGTGATATCATTGTAGTCCAGGATGCCATATCCGAGAAGGTATTTGAACTCCGGCAAGATTTCTCATTGTTTTGCTGCTAGATATTTGAAAAAGAAGAGTTATAAGCCTTTTTTTTTTTTTTTCCTTTCAAAGTTTAGATCTCGGTAATAATGGGAGTAGGTGAAAATGATATTATGCCTTAAAACTGAGGATGTCTTTACTTCTTGCCTTTATTTGATTCTGTGGGTGATGTGTTTCTATCTATTGTTTTTCAAAAACAATTGATGTTGGGATCGGATGTCTCTTCTTTTTAGGTCCCTTTTCCGCGTCCTGTATATATTTTTGGTTATCGAGCAATAACTAGAGTTGTTGCAAGCATTAATGGTCGAGGGAAAAAATAGGTGGCAATACTGTGCTTATGCTGCCATTTCTACTTCCTTTGAGTTCATGATAGGTATAAATTTTGGGAAACTTAAACTGGATTTTCTAAGTTTAGCGTACAGCACATGGATTTTATGATTATAGTACAACATGTGCAAAGCATGTGCAGGGAATTTGGTATTAATTACCCTTTTTTTTTTTTTTCCTATCAGAGCAAGATATGAGTATGGAAAGCATATTTTTTAATGAAAATGTTAAAGTTGTGAAGGTTGGTCGTGCGAAGACAACCTCCAAACCGTTCCCATTATATAAAGTAGAGAATGGCGACAATAAGAAAATAGCTGAAATTATTTTCACAAAATTTTTATATTTAGCATTATCAATTTCCATCCTGCCAACAAAAAATTCTGCTCTTAAATGACCCATCATGGTAGCATGTAGCCTTTCATCCCTGATATTTGAGTGCTTGGTTCTTTGTCAACTTGCATTTTGTTAGATATTCATTCTTTGCAGAATTTTTTTATTGAATGATATATTTTGCATAAAGACATTAGAAATAGATTGAGATTGGGGAAGTGGAATAGTGATGAATTCCCGGTCTAAGATTTGTTATTTTTCACTATTTGGCATAGATTCCATTTTCTTCATCAAAACTCTAATATTACAATACATAAGATTTTGGCTTACAAACAAAATTATAGAATAATTACAGAAAATGCTAAAGTAACAATGGAATATATATTAAACAACAAAAAGGATTCTATCAAAAAACAAAAACAAAAAAGATTACAAACCTGGTGGCCAATTGTGGTGAATTCGTACCATGTCGCGTACAAACTATATCCAAGAAGCCAGTTACAAGGAGGCATGCAACAGCTTTATGTGATATTCTTGTATTATTATGGTGTATTTCTTTGAACAAATATATAGCTCGATTCATCTCTTCAAGTAGGGACTTGGATTTGTTCGGATTGTCTTTTGTGCCGAAAAATAATGATCGATCTTCTTTAATAATTTCAGCCATTAACATCTTTCAATAATTTAAACTTGTTCATTTATCTCTTGAAATAATCATTATGTGGTCCAATGATGGATGAGTAAAATTCTTTCTGGAAGATACACCTGCCGAACTTGATTTTATGCATCATAAAAGGATAAGGCAGTATAAATAAGATTGGATATCCAATGGGCCATATTCCAAATTCCAGCGCACGCATACGGTGGATAACAGAATGGATTCTCACCCATGTTTTGACCTTGAATGGTTTAAATATAAGAGGGGTGTTGATAATTTCTTCAAAAATCCGATTAGGGTCCTAGTATAGTTCAATTAATCAAAACTTTCTTCCTATGAAGCTCTATCCATCATCCTTCTTAAATCCTGATCATGGACTTTTAATTGATCACACGGCTAGTTTTGCCTACAGAGTTGGACACGGGATGCCGAGTGCCGAAAAGAAGTTTCATTTCCGTGTTGGGGTCCACCGGAAAAACATAGGCTGCAGCGTTGTCGGTGAGAGGGGAAGCCGGAGTTCATTGCGCCGGGTCCTTACACCCTACCCTAATTTCTCTCGCTGGAAAAGCGTTGGCCTCGCGTCCGGGTGGCCTCATTAATGGGCGTTTATTATTCCCGGAATGCCCCTGACGGTCTATTTAAACAAGCTCCTCCCCTCCCCTGTTCTTTTATCTTTTTATTAGCTGTCACGGTCAAGATGCATGTTGTTTCATTTATGAGACGAAAATTTTAGATGATGCCGGTTGGGCTTCCACATCATACGGTAGTGATGATAAAACCTTTATGCTGAATTAGGTTGAGGTAAAATTATACACCTCAAATTACTTACGGGTCCTCATGTTTATGTAACAAACCATTTAACCTCCGGATTTTTTTTTCGAATTCGTCCCCTTCTTGCTTCTCGAGTCGATGGCGACCGCAGCTCTCCCCCAACGCGGAGTTCACAGGCGGGCGATGACGCCCTCCTCTCTGTCTCCCTCAACCTTCCGTCGTTCCTAAGCGACTGAGGCTAGGGTTAGAGTTTTGGAGGGGAAGGGGATGATCGCAGAATGGCTAGGTCAGGCTTTCTCTATCGATTAGACTGTTGAAGATTTTGCTTAGTGTTTTCGATTGCCTTCGATTCTTCGATCGTTGATGGATTTCAGCGAACATCTTGAATGCAAGTACTTTTTTTTAATTTTTTGGTAAAATTGAATGCAAATTCTTTAACGTAACCAATCAAAACTTACGATTGGCTAATAATTGAACTAAAGCGCAAACTTCGCCTCAGGTTGGCAATTTCATGCACTACATCAGCCGATTCATCGGCGGCTTCGCCATTGGATTCGCCCACATCTGGCAGATCGGCCTCGTCACCCTCTCCATTGTCCCACTTATCGCCATCGCGGGCGGCATCTACGCCTACATCGCCACCGGACTCATCGCCCGTGTCCGGAAATCCTACGTCAAGGCCGGAGAGATCGCCGAAGAGGTCCAGCTCCAATTCTCCAGATCTCAATCTTTTCTTTTCCTGATATAGATTCATATAAGTTGTCTAAACTGGGTGAATAATTTGATTTAATTTTGGTCCATGATGTTCGTGTGTGCAGGTGATAGGCAATGTTCGGACCGTGCAAGCGTTCGTAGGGGAGGATAAGGCGGTGAGGGCTTATAGGAATGCCCTGCTGAAGACCTACAGTTATGGAAAGAAAGGCGGGCTGGCCAAGGGACTTGGTCTTGGGTCCATGCACTGTGTTCTCTTCTGCTCGTGGGCGCTGCTTGTGTGGTACGCGAGCATTGTTGTGCATAAGAATATAGCGAATGGAGGAGAGTCGTTTACAACAATGCTCAATGTTGTCATCTCTGGACTGTAAGTTTCACCAACCTATTGTTTGATGGTCATGATCCGTTTCCAGGATTTAATTCAACCTTGAAACATGGAACAAGAAGACTAACCTTTTTCATAGTAAAGAAAAGAAAAATGTGGTTTGTGAACGCATTGAAATTTTCAATTCGAATTTTTGTAGTGGTTCTATAAGTTAGATTTGGTATTGCTTTTCCATTTATTCCCATTAATTGGTTAATCATATTCCGCAGGGCTACCAGTTATTATATCTAGTCTTCAGTAATCACTTTATCGAAGTATGCCTAGTGCAGTTTTGGTACAATGATCTGTTTCAAAGTGGTAACTTGTTCATCGAACATGAACATACAATATAACTTTTGTAGGAAAATATACCTATTGAATACCCTTTAATATTTAATGCTTCGAAATGGTTCCTCAAGTTCATCTGTGTTTTTTCTTTAGATCATGGCTTTCATTTGTTAAAAATCATATGGAGTTATTTTTGAACCCATTGACATATCGTTGTAACAGAATTTCCAGAAACTGAGAAAACATGAAAGCAAACAGATCATCTCGTTTCTAATTTCTCAAACTGATATCATAAGGCAATGGCCTCAATATCAAAAGTCAACAAGGTTATTCCCAACATGATGCTTTTTTGAATGCTCTTCAGGTCATTAGGCCAGGCAGCGCCAAACCTTTCCACATTCCTCAGAGCAAGAACTGCCGCATACCCAATCTTCAAGATGATAGAGAGGAACTCTGTTAACAAAACAAGTGGAAAGACAGGCCGGACGCTACCTAGTGTCGATGGGCACATCCAGTTCTGTAATGTGTGCTTTAGCTATCCATCACGTCCTGATGTCCTCATCTTCCATGGCTTAAATCTAGACATACCATCTGGGAAGATTGTTGCCCTTGTTGGTGGAAGTGGTTCAGGAAAGAGCACGGTGATCTCTCTCATTGAGCGGTTCTATGAGCCCCTCTCTGGGGCGATACTACTGGATGGCCATAACATTAAGGAACTGGAGCTCAAGTGGTTGAGGCAGCAGATTGGGCTGGTCAATCAGGAGCCTGCCCTTTTCGCCACAAGCATCCGGGAGAATATCCTCTATGGGAAAGATGATGCGACCCTGGATGAGATAACACACGCTGCTAAGCTTTCAGAGGCCATCACTTTTATAAACCACCTTCCTGATCGATATGAGACACAGGTCATTGTTCTCTGTTTTATTCTTCCAATTGTCATGCTAGTAAGTAGTAGCAGCTTGTCATTCTTTGTATAAGCCTAGAACATGGATGAACCAATATTTCAGGTTGGTGAGCGAGGGGTTCAATTATCAGGTGGGCAAAAGCAGCGTATTGCAATATCAAGAGCAATACTTAAGAACCCTTCTATCCTCCTCCTTGATGAAGCTACGAGTGCACTTGATGCTGAGTCCGAGAAGAGTGTTCAAGAAGCACTCGATAGGGTCATGGTGGGCCGCACTACGGTTGTGGTTGCGCACAGGCTGTCCACAATCAGGAATGCAGATATCATTGCAGTTGTCCAAAATCGGAAGGTTGTGGAGACTGGAACTCATGAGCAGCTCATGTCTGATCCTCGTAGTGCCTATGCATCACTGGTTCAGCTACAAGAGGCCTCTTATCAACAACGGTCATACTCAGAGAGCAGTGGTACAGCACGACCTCTAAGGTAACTCTACTTAATATTTGCCTACATTTCCCACATGTTGGAATAGCTGGCTTACTCGTGTCCTTTGTTTTAGCATCAAATATTCTCGAGAACTGTCTGGTAGAACCACAAGCTTTGGAGGAAGCTTCCGCTCTGATAAGGATTCTGTTAGCCGCTTTGCTCCGGAATCAAATGATTCACCAAAAGTGAGGCATGTGTCTGTTAAAAGATTGTACTCCATGGTGGGGCCTGACTGGATCTTTGGTGTTTTTGGCACTATAGGTGCCCTTGTGGCTGGTTCCCAAATGCCACTATTTGCTCTTGGAGTAACACAAGCCCTCGTTTCCTACTATATGGGTTGGGAGACAACACAGAGGGAAATAAAAAAGATTGCGATCCTCTTCTGTTGTGGTGCTGTTCTCACTGTAATATTCCATGTCATTGAGCACCTCAACTTTGGTATTATGGGTGAAAGACTGACACTTAGAGTGAGAGAGAATATGTTTGGAGGTAAATTGCTTGACTGGATTTCCTTTGTTTGGTATACCAGTTTGTGCTGATCAGTGATATAGCTCCTCTGAATTATGCTTACATGAAAGTCCCTATCTAACCCATGCCTCTATAAACTGATATAACCAATGTATAAATAATTCAACTTTGATGCCATGTTAACTATTACCCTACCGTCCTATTTGGAGAATTAAGAGCCTTTTGTATGATTGAAGAGAAAAAGGGGGGAAAACTATCTATATATTTCTGGAAAAGATATAGCACATATATTTCCTCAAAGAAATATTTAGTTCATATGGTATGCCTGACATGATGTATTAGTCCTTTTTAAGAACATCTGTAGCATGTTTGGCTAATTATCTGAATTTTTTTTTCCAAAATACTTGTTCAATCCTAGCCATCTTAAGAAACGAGATTGGATGGTTTGATGACACCAATAATACTAGTGCAATGTTGTCGTCTCGCCTGGAAACTGATGCCACTCTACTGCGGACAATAGTTGTTGACCGCTCAACAATCCTCCTGCAGAATATTGGAATGATTGTAACCTCACTCATCATTGCCTTCATCCTAAATTGGCGTTTAACTCTTGTTGTCTTAGCCACATACCCGTTGATGGTCAGTGGGCATATCAGTGAGGTTTGCTTCTCCACTTTGGCTATGATTGTCAAAGTGTTCTTAAACCCATGAATCACCCATTCTTACTTTCTTATATGCAGAAATTATTCATGCAAGGTTACGGGGGCAACTTGAATAAGGCATACCTAAAAGCAAACATGCTTGCTGCTGAGGCTGTAAGTAACATCCGCACAGTTGCTGCCTTCTGCTCAGAAGAGAAGGTTA
Organism: Cocos nucifera; assembly: GCA_006176705.1. Classification (NCBI taxonomy): domain Eukaryota; kingdom Viridiplantae; phylum Streptophyta; class Magnoliopsida; order Arecales; family Arecaceae; genus Cocos; species Cocos nucifera. Next base: position 2,100,930 of record QRFJ01000114.1, read on the forward strand.
TTGATCTCTATGCCAATGAGCTCAAGGAACCCTCCAGGCGCTCTTTTCGGCGTGGCCAGGGTGCAGGAATTTTTTATGGTGTCTCTCAGTTCTTTCTCTTTGCATCGTATGCCTTGGCCTTGTGGTATGCAATTCTCATAGCTGTGCAATTTCTTTGTCCTTCACCAAAGTGATTCTTGTGCTTGGCTTACAATTTATGGGAAAATCTTGATGAATAACAGTGATTCTGATTGACTTTGTTACCTACTAGATCAAACTAATCAAATTCCCTAGGGTTTCCAGGGTATTCACTCTTTTCCTAGGAATTCAACTGCATTCAGGTCGTCCAAGAGTGTTGATTTGTTGAACTTGTTAGAAAGTCGGTGTCAACACATTTGCCTATAACTTATATTTTGAAATTATAACTATAAAGAGGTAGCATTTTCCCAGCTATATGGGGTCTGCTATCTGAATTCTAATTTGCCTGTTTTCAAAATTAGGCAGTGGGGTTAATAAATGGGCTTAATTAATCAGCTATTTTGGTGTATAGCCTACCAATGTGGGATCCGCCACCATATGGGCATCTAACATTAGAAATAGGGTCAGAGCATTTACAGATGAGGTTTGGTCCATGGTTTGCTTGACTCAACCCAACTGGCTATCAAGTATGGATTCCAGCCTAAATCCCATGTATTCAAAGTGAATTGAACTGATCTGGATGCAAATTTTAAAAGATATATTATTGGGTAAAATTGCTAGGTTGGATTAGGTCGGTATTTGTTGTGCTGGTTCCTTCTGCAGTGCTGGTTAGGCTGAATCTTTCCCTGCCTGCTGTATCATTCTAGATCTTACATGGATAGTTGCTAAGAGATTGTGTGTGTTCCTGCAGGTATGGTTCAGTCCTCATGGGCAAAGAGCTTGCCAGCTTTAAGTCTGTCATGAAAACATTCATGGTTTTGATAGTTACGGCATTAGCCATGGGAGAGACACTAGCACTAGCCCCAGACATCATTAAAGGAAATCAAATGGTGGGATCGGTGTTTGAGGTGATGGACAGGAAGACGGAGGTCTTAGGTGATGTTGGGGAGGATGTGGGAAGGGTTGAGGGGGTGATTGAGATGAGGGGAGTAGAGTTTTGCTATCCTTCTAGGCCAGAAGTAATCATTTTCAGGGACTTTGATCTTAAAGTGAAGGCCGGGAAGAGCATGGCATTGGTGGGGACAAGTGGTTCAGGCAAGAGCACTGTATTAGCGCTGATACTAAGGTTTTATGACCCGACGGCTGGAAAAGTTCTGATTGATGGTCTGCCCTCTAGACTTTTCTTTTTTCTTCTTCTGATACATGCATTACACCTTTTTGCTTCAATTTCCACATATGCATTTATTTTCTTACAGGTAAAGATATCAAAAAACTTAGGCTGAAATCCCTCCGGAAACACATAGGCCTTGTTCAACAAGAGCCTGCACTCTTTGCCACGACTATTTATGACAACATCCTCTACGGTAAGGATGGTGCCACAGAGGCGGAGGTTATTGAGGCTGCCAAGCTCGCAAATGCCCACTCCTTCATCAGTGCCCTCCCAGAAGGCTACATGACAAAAGTTGGGGAGAGAGGAGTCCAGCTATCAGGTGGGCAGAAGCAGCGTGTCGCTATTGCCCGAGCCATCATCAAGGATCCTGCCATCTTGTTGCTTGATGAGGCCACAAGCGCACTTGATGTTGAATCAGAGCGTGTGGTCCAGCAGGCACTTGACAGGGTCATGAAGAATCGCACAACAGTAATGGTAGCACACAGGCTATCTACCATCCAGAATGCTGATATTATTTCAGTGTTGCAGAATGGGAAGATCATAGAACAAGGGAACCATTCAACCCTGGTAGAGAATAAGAATGGGCCCTATTTCAAATTGATCAGCTTGCAGAAGAAGCAGCAGCAGCAAAAATAACCTACTCTAGCAGTCAATTCTGCTGTGTTTGCTGCAGTCGTATCATAACTCTGTGAAGCATGACCGGCGCATGCCACGTGCGAATCTGCATTAACTGCTGCTAGTTGGTGACCGCGGCTTGCACAGCTGAACTGACCTAATTCATATACATTTGAGTTGTATTTCATAGTATTAAATCCTTTACTCCGCTTCTTTTCTTGCTCCACCCAATCTGTGAAATTATTATTGGCGTTAATAATAATATTTATACCGGATAATTCTTTTACAGTACATTGGATTTAGTGGTACTCTTTTTTTTTTTATTTTCTTCTTTCGACTCTGTTGCCCCTCGATCAGGTGGGGTTGATTTTTTCAAGGAAAATTGAATGGAGATAAACAACACACAATGAAGTTGATTTAAAGCCCCTGCATCTGGCATGCAAAGTTGTGATCTCAGAAATAGTCTTCAGTATCATGATTCATTCAAATCTTAGAAGGATCGGTTAGCTGAAAGTAACTTATTGTGAATGTGTTTTGGTGAGCGCTGAAAGTAACTTAATGGAATTGGTGGGTTTTCTTCTTATCTGTTGGAATCTTTGGCCATCTTTAGCTATCAGAATCTGTTACCAGATTCCTTCCAAGAAAAGAGTCTATTACAAGAACTCAGCCAAGATCGTAGATGGGATTTTATAAATTTACACTTGAGAACTTTTAAAGAACCCGGCTTATGTAAAACAGAGCCTTATGGTCGAAGCACCGAGCAACTCGAACTTCTGGTAGCTGCTATCCTGCTCTTCCCTTTGGGCTTTTGTGTAAATTGCACCCTTCGTTGGGCATCGACATCAAACAGGTTCTGTAAAAGAGGAAACATGGTAAAATCAAATTTTATGTAATTGGTGAACTTGCTCTGTGATACTCTAATCTCTCCAATGTTGTTCCTCAAAAAATCTAATCATGCCGCAGAAATTACGTTACAGTGCTAGTGTCGGATGCATGCACGTATATCAGATGGAAAGCTGTCGGTGAAAAAGGAAAACAAGGAATAGTTTATGCAGATGTTTACCTTCTCCAGGCGCATGTATATGTATCACATTTTGTTTTCCTCATTTTTCATAATCTCAGTACAGAAAAGCAGTTAAGAAGATGAACAGGATTGGTGGGGAAAGGAAGCTGGACGTGAGTTAGAACTGCACAAATTTCTGCTTCTGCGAGAAGTGCCAAAAAAAAAATCGAAGATCGAGGAAAGATCAGTTCAATTTTTGAAGTGTGAATATCAAAAGGGTGACTAAATTTCAATCAGGAAATCCGTATTGTAAGCATTTAATGGAAAAAATGTTAAGCGTTCATTTTGGGGAGGTTGAGGACGGATCAAGTCTTGTCACCATATCATGCTCAAGGATGGTGCATAAAATCCAGAACTTAAACATGCACGCATGGTTTCTCGGATTCCTAGGACCATGCAAGGGACGTCAATAGGAAATTTCCCAATTAAGGTTCAAATACAGCAAATGGCAACAGATTTATTAGTAAGATATATGTTAGTGGCGATTTTGATGCGAAAATAAAAACTGCCACCGACAGAAATTTACAGATTCACTCATGCAGGCAAGACCAATGGACCATGCTCCAACGTCAGTGTATCTACCACCATGAAAATAACCGATACAAGTGGAGGAATCCTCTTATTTTGTAAGGGAGGACCTACCGATAACTAACAATGGTATGAAGTACAAGAATTGGGTTTCCTTCCATGAGATGGATATTAACATTATAAACAGGTCTCAAGCATTCATGCCACTTGCTTCCATCCCTGATCTCGTAGAATGCCATCGTAGGTTGACACTTCCCGATGCCTTTTCGATTCATAAATATACCATTGCAGTACGCGCGCGCGCACGTACCGATCCCTGTCCTTTTCTTTACGTGGTACCGGTACATGCATGCACTTCTAGTTAAACAGGTAGATATCAATTATAACTATTTTGTATGGATTGGTACATGCACCGACTTCTCTTACTTGATACCATCTTAGATTAATCTAATGAAAAGAAAGGATATGTATATAAATCATGTAATCATTATCACTGTCCCTATAAATATATATTTAATTGTATATCAATTATATATTAGATAGTATGTATCAATTAGAAAAAATAAATAATATTTTTTATTAATTTTTTGGATGAGATTTTAAGTTGTTATAAATAGTATAATAACAATTTCAATCAAATTCTCGTGTGAACTAAAAAATATTATCACACGAATCTATTTGGGACTCATCATAATATTTGTGTTTGAATTTTTTATATTTATTATTAAATTTGATTGGATGAACTACGTGCACTATTTTTTTTTTTTTTATTGTGGTCGTTTATTAATTTATGAAAATAATTACTAAATCAATTAGATACCACGTCTCAACAGCTTGGTGCATGGACTTTTTCTTTCCCTATACCGTGTGCACACGAGCGTAGAATCCTTGACGGATGCCATACTCAACGCACATGTCCAGCAGCCACCACCTTTTATATGTTAAAGAGATTGAGATTAGTACCACCTCCGTTTTTCTCCAGAGAATATCAATGCCGTACTTACTACCCTCCTCTACATGTTGACACAAGCGGAGGTAATGAACAAATATAGACATGTAGATAATCATGTAACATACAATCTTTCATTTATCATATGTTTGGACATATGCACCAGCATTTTTCTTTAGATAACAATAACATCTATTATTATAAAAGAACGGTATCATTAGTTCCACATCGATTATAAGTCAAGATGGACTCTAGCTTATACATACGGAAATGGAGCCTTCTTCACCTACAGTGAAGTCTCCTTACAAATGAGACAAAATTATACGGCATCTAATGCAGGTCAAAATGGATAATACTTACACGCATGGGTGCAGAAACTAGTCCATCCGACTCATCCAAACTATTCGAGCCCACAATATTGGTGCCATCTGTAGGACTAAAAGTGCCATATATGGGATTAAAGGTGCCATCCTTCCACAATAGTAGTCCTTCCGATCAAAAAAGATTCTATATGCATGGGCAGAAAGCAGATTTTTTCTTTACCACCAATATTGCAATCAAGGACTCAGATGATTTAGATAGGTCAGAGATTAGTGTTACCTACGTTTTTCTCTAGAGAATATCAATGCCATGCTTACTACCCTCCTATATATGTTGACACATGCAGAGGTAATGAACAAATATGGACATATAGAAAATCATGTAACATACCACCTTTCAGTTGTCGTATGTTTGGACATATGCACACGCATTTTCCTTTAGATAACAATAGCATCTATTGGGGATAAATTTTGCTCCTATCGAAGTCCAGTTCGATGCTCAGTTTAACGCAATCGATAGTCATGGAAGAGCTCCTTCAGACTCCTAGCGTCCGGGTCTTAGCCAAACTCCTCCAGTCGGACTCCTCCCAGGAATCCCCCTAGGTTGGCCAGACTCCTCAGCGGTCGAACTCTTTTCGAGCTCTTTCTTCGGTCGGACTCCTCAGTGGTTGTACCCTGATCGAGCTCCTAAGCGATCGAGCTCCAGTCGGACTCCCATAGAAGTCGAACTCCTTCCGAGCTCCCCCTTCAGTCGAACTCCTCAGCGGTTGCACCTCGGTCAAGCTCCTCAGCAGCCGAGCTCCAGTCGGACTTCCACGGGAGTCGAACTGCTTTCGAGCCTCCCCTTTGGCCGAACTCCTCCAGGAGTCCAAACTTCTTTGAAATTGATATATGCCCGAGTCCACCAACCAATGCCTGCTTCCTCGAGCTATGGCTATCGGACCTCGACGGCATGGCCACCACTACCAGTCTGGCGACACTTTTTCCTCCATAATAAGCCCCATGCGGCCCACGATCGGACGACATGGCCACCACTACTGGCGACGCCACTCTCTCCGTAATCAACCTCATGCGACCCACGATCCATCAGTATGGCTGTCACTGTCCACCTGACGACACTTTTCTCTCCATACCGAACTCCATGCGGCCCCGACGGCTCGCTACTAGGCGGTATGGCAGTCACCATCAATCAGACTCTGCCTATAAAAAGGACCCTCCAGATATGCTAACTCTAATCTCTAATCTCTAAGTTTTAAGCTCTTCTCTCCTTCTCTAAGCTCTATGAAATTCATCCCTGAGCACTCCATTCCTATTGGTCAGAGCTGACTTGATCGTCGGAGGATCCTGCCAGAGCCACCCCCCACCGACTTCGAACGAAACTTTGTTTTGCAGGTCTTCGGTGGCGACCTCGTTGGCCTTCACTCCAGCTGATTTCGACGACGACCAATTTCTGCACCAACAGATTGGCGCTAGAAGGAGGGCTCCTCTGCTCTTGAGGTTCCCTCGATCTTAAAGGAGTGCTCAGCAGCGATCTAGAGTTTTTTTTCAAAATGCCCCTAGGAGAACTTCGACCTAACGATCGTCGGCCTCCGTGGCCCGATTTTGTTCAGATTCGTCCGCTCCCGCTCCAGCTCAGACGGCCCAGGTTTCATCTGTGGCTGCGGTGGATGCAGAGCAGTTCAACCTACTCGTCCAGCAGGTTCGTGGCCTCATGAAGGTGGTGCAGGTGGTATAGGCCATGCACCGACAGGCCCCGACACTAGCTCAACTGGTGCGGGACTCTCCAGAGCCATGTCGTCTGATCCAGGAATGATCGACTTGGGCTACCCGACCTTCGATCCCCGGAAGGGGGAGGCAAAGGAGGGAGAGCCCCTGCTCGGACCATGGCTCAACCTAGGGGGAAGCCTCGCACCCATTCTACCAAAAAACTTTGGAGATCAAAGACTGTGAAGATCTCTTAGATCAAAGGCTCTTAGAAATGAGCCGATGAATCGAGAAACTTCATCACACTCCCTCCTCACGTGGTAATGACATTTGTACTAACCCTCTCTTTTCGTAAAAAATTATGTAGGAATCGGTCCCGCTGAACTTCAAACTCCCGCAGCTCGAGAGTTACGATGGGACCACCGATCCGATCGACCACTGAAAGCCTTTCGGATAATGATGTTGCTCCATGGCGCGCCAGATGCCATCTTGTGCCGGACTTTCTCCTCTACTCTTAAGGGAGCTGTCAGGAATTGGTACTCGATGCTTAAGCCGAGTACCATCTTATCGTTTGACCAGATGAGCCAACAGTTCGTGGTCCACTTCATCAGTAGTCGACATCCATGCCGAGGTTTGTATTCCTTGATGGCCATTAGGCAGAAGGAGGGAGAATCCATCCGAGCTTATATCATCCGATTTAATACTGCCACATTAGAGGTCCGGAATCTGGACCAGTCAATCACTATGGCCGCCCTCAACGGCGGCCTTCAGAAGAATGACTTGCTGTTCTTCCTGAAAAAGAAGTATCCTAAGGATTTTGCTGACATGCTAGCTCGGACTGAAAGTTATGCCCGGGCAGAGGAGGCCTTCGAGGCCAAGGACAATGAGGCCAGCGGTAAGCGGCGAATCGGCGGGCCAGATAGGCCTGCTGAAGAAGGAAAGTGGAATGAAGCTTGACCCCGTTCTCGGACTCCTCCTGATCGCGGGCGAGTCCAAACTCCACCTTGAGCTCGGAGGTGGGGAAGCCCCGACGGAAGGGCACACTGAAGTTCTCCCCAGTGTCGAAGTTCTCTCCGACGGTGATTCCACAACTACGCCCTCCTTAACACCCCAAAAGCCCAAGTGCTGATGGAGATCAAGGAATGACTTTCAAGATCGGAGAGAATGCATTTCCATCCCAGCAAGCGCAATCCCAACAAGTTCTATCTTTACCATCGTGATCATGATCACGACATTAAGGAGTGCATCCAACTTCAAGACGAGATCAAAGAGCTCGTGAGGTGAGGTAGACTTGGCCAATTTCTACAGAGACGACCTGAAGAGCAGAAAGATCAGCTGAGGGCGTTACCGTCAAGTGGGAAAAATCGTTAAGAAGATCGATCGCCTCTCGGCATCATCAACACTATCTCGGGAGGACTTCAGCAAGGAGAGGCTAGCGGATCCGAGGAACCGATGAAGAGGCGGAGGACCGCGGAGCCCGTGACCTTTATCAAGGTGGATGGCCAAGGGATCCAATTTTCGCACAATGATGCGGTCATAATTTCTTTGAACATTGCTGACTACGATGTACGCCGTATTTTGGTGGATAATGAAAGCTCGACCGACATATTATTTTACGATGCCTTCTTAAAAATGTCCCTACCCGATGACCTCTTGGGGCCTATGAATTTTTCGCTGGTAGGATTCACTGGCAGCGCCGTACCAGTCGAAGGCATAATAACTTTGGCTATGACGGCAGGGCAATACCAGAAATTGGCCAAAGCATAGGTTGATTTTCTAGTCGTGAGGACTCCGTCCGCCTATAATAAGATTCTCGACCGACTTAATCTAAATGCACTTCGGGCGGTGGTGTCAACCTATTATTTGAAGATGAAGTTTCCGATGAGTCATGGGATCAGAGAGGTCAGGGGAGACCAAGCTCTGGCGAGGCACTGCTACTCAATCGCTCTGCATAAGGGAGAAAGGTCCGACCCTTATTTTATTGACGGACTGGATGTCCACGATGACCTCACTGAAGAGCGGGGCGAGCCTGTGGAGGACTTCGTCTCTGTGCCCTTAAATGATGGAAACTCGGAGCACGCGGTGCAGATTGGCTCCAACTTGGAAGACGAGTTTCGAGAGCAGCTCATCGCCTTTCTCAGGAGAAATGCGGACGTCTTCGCCTAGACCTCTACGGACATGCCAGAGATTGACGCCGAGGTCATGGAATATCGGCTGGCCATTGATTCGAGGCACTAGTCAATAAAAGAAAAGATGCGCCACCATGCCTCGGAGAGGCAGAAAGCAATCGTCGAAGAAGTAGACAAGCTCCTCAAAGTCGGACTCATCTGAAAGGTTAATTATCCAACCTAGATCTCAAACATGGTCCTCGTCAAGAAGGCGAACAACAAGTGAAGGATGTGCATTGACTTCAAGAAGCTGAACAAGACCTGTCCGAAAGATAGCTACCGCCTATCTAGGATCGATCAACTGATGGATGCAACCTCGAGCCATTAGCTTCTCACCTTCATGGATGCCTTTTCTGATTATAATCAGATATGGATGGCATCCGAGGATGAAGACAAGACCACCTTTATTACTGACCGTGGTCTTTATTATTACAGGGTCATGCCATTTGAACTTAAAAATATAGGGGCAATGTACCAGTGCTTGATTAATAAGATCTTCAAGAAGCAGATCGACCGTAACATGAAGGTGTACGTGGATGATATGCTCATCAAAAGTCGAGCTTCAATAGACCATCTCGCCGATCTTAAAGAGACCTTCGTGCGCACAGAAAGCATAAGATGAAGCTGAACCTGACCAAGTATGCCTTTGATGTGATCTCTGAAAAATTTTTACGGTTCATGGTGTCGAGATACGAAATCAAAGCAAACCTCAAGAAAATCCAAGCCATTCGAAAGATGACCACACTGAAGATGATCAAGAAAGTTCAGTGCCTGATCGAAAAGGTGGCATCCCTAAATCGCTTTGTCTCAAGATCGGCTGAACGATGCGTGCCCTTCTTCCAAGTTCTCAAGCGACCAAAGGACTTCTACTGGACGGCGGAGTGCCAATAGATATTCGAGAAGCTTAAAAACTATCTCGACTCACCCTCACTACTGGTAAAGTTCGAATTCGAAGAAGAATTATTTCTGTATCTAGCTGTCTCTCCGGTGGCCCCGGTGGCAGTCCTGATCAAGGAAGAAGCGAAGACGCAGCGATCGATCTACTACGTGAGCCGGATCCTAAGGGATGCGGAGACCATGTACTCTAGGTTAGAAAAACTAACTTACTCTCTTCTGATTGCTGCCAGAAGGCTCTGACCTTATTTTCAGGAGCACACCGTAATGGTCCTCACGAACCAATCGATAAAAGCAGTCCTTCACCGAGCGGATGCTTCCGAAAGAATAATGAAATGGGCAATCGAGCTCATAGAGTTCGACATCAACTACCGACTCAGGTCATCGATCAAGATCCAGATACTGACAGATTTTGTACTAGAATGCACCATTTCAGTCAAAGCCGAGCTTAAACAGAGCGAGACCGGCATCAAAGCGAGATCGAGCTTGGACAAAGCTGAGCTATCGCGGTCGAATCTTTCTGAGGAAAGCACCAACCTCCCCGAAGGCTCCTGGGCTCTACACTTGGATGGTTCGTCCAACTCTATTGGAGCTGGTGCGGGGCTGATCTTGGTCAGCCCCGAGGGAGTCGTTGCCGAGTACGCGCTATGCTTCGAGTTCCCTGCGACCAACAATGGGACCGAATATGAAGCGCTGATCGTCGGATTAAGGATAGCAAAAGAATTAAAAGTAGATCGACTTCAAGTCTACAGCGATTTTCAGTTGATGGTCGGTCAAGTTAGCGGCAGCTATGAAGCACGGAAGAAAAGCATGGTGAGATACCTTGGGAAAGTGAGGGATTTGACTCTGACCTTCGACAGTTTCGGCATTCAATATATTCCGAAGGCGAAAAATATAAGAGCCGATCTTCTCTCCAAGTTGGCCACTTCAGCCCCGGTTGAACTACCCAAAGAAGTATTTTTGGAGACTTTGAAGTACCCAACCACAGAGGAATCTCAGGCCATCCTACAGATGAAATTCGAGCCAAGCTAGATCGACCCATTGGTCGCCTACCTTAAGGAGGGGGTCCTTCTTCACGATCAGAAAGAAGCTCGAAAGCTCAGGAATCAGGCCTCCTGCTACGTTTTATATGAAGGCAGATTGTATAAGAGGTCGTACTTTCTTCCGCTGCTGAGATATCGCTGACCTTCAGAGACTGACCTCGTACTGTGGGAGGTGCACGAAGGACTCTGCAGAAGTCACGTAGGAGCCAGGTCCCTATTGCAAAGACTACTTCGGTAGGGGTACTACTGGCTGACCTTGTTTCATAATTTCATGGAATATGTGAAGAAGTGCGATCGCTGTCAGAAGAACGCCAGCATGCAAAAGCAGCCGACATCCGAGCTTGCTCTGCTCAGTGCACCATGGCCATTTGCGCAGTGGAGAATGGATATACTCGGCCCCTTCCCAATGGCGTCCGGGCAATGAAAGTTTCTCCTGATCGCAATTGACTATTTCACCAAGTGGATCGAAGTCGAACCACTAGCAAAGATTACCGAGGTCAAGATGCAGGACTTCGTCTGAAAGTCACTAGTCTGCCGGTTCGGTCTGCTCCAAACTCTTATAATCGATAATGGGCAATAGTTCACTGAGGTGAGGTTCGCTGAGTTCTGCGAAAGACTAAACATCTTCCACCGCTTCACATCGGTGGCTCACCCGCAGGCCAATGGAGAGGCTGAGGTGACTAACCGAACCCTACTGCAAGACATCAAGATAAGGTTCGACAGGACAAAGGGAACCTGGGTGGACGAACTCTACCACGTTCTCTAGGCATACTGAACTACACAAAGGGCGCCGACCGGGGAAACACCCTTTGCCTTGGCCTTCGGCATGGAGGTAGTTATCCCGATCAAACTTCAGCTCCTGTCTACATGAGTCATGGGCTTCAACAAGCAGCTCAACCCCTAGGACCTCAGAGTTAACCTTGACCTGCTGGAAGAAAAAACGAAGAAAGCCCGCATTCAGATGGCAGTCTACAAACGGAAGATAGCCCAGTACTACAACTCCAGAGTTAGAGGTAAGACGTTCAGAGTGGAGGACCTAGTGCTTCGACGAGTCATCATCTCTCAACCTCAGATCCAAGGAAAGCTCCCCCCAAATTAAGAAGGTCCATATAAAATGGTGGAGAACGTCCGACCTGAAACTTATCGCCTGAAGGAGCTCGGAGGAATAGTGCTTCTCCGACCTTGGAACTCAGAAAATCTGAGGATGTATTACCAGTAGATTTTCTTTAATAAAACTCCTTCGTTCAGCATTATTATTTTCTGGTGCAAGGATTACGTGATGACAAGAAAGAAATGAGCGAAAGTGGTCCATTAGTAACAGAAGGAGAATCTCGTCCTAACGTGAGCAAAGTCGAAGACTTCGTTCACCTTAGACGAGATGGGGAAAGAGGCACGGATGACGGTCCGCATGTACCTCCACAGCCCGTTAGGAACAGAAGGAGAACCTCATTCTAATACGAGCAAAGTCGAAGGCCTCGTTCACCTTAGACGAGACGGGGGGAGAGGCACGGACGACGGTTCGCATATGCCCCCACAGCCCGTTAGGAACAAAAGGAGAACCTCATCCTGACGCGAGCAAAGTCAAAGGCCTCATCCACCTTAGACGAGATAGGAGGAGAGGCATGGACGACGGTCCGCATGTGCCCCCATAGTCCGTTAGGAACAAAAGGAAGAACCTCATCCTAACGCGAGCAAAGTCGAAGGCCTCGTTCCACCTTAGACGAGATGGGGGGAGAGGCACGGACGATGGTCCGCATGTGCCCCTACAACCCGTTAGGAACAGAAGAAATATCTCATCCTAATGCGAGCAAAGTCGAAGGCCTCGTTTATCTTAGATGAGATGGGGGAGAGGCACGGACAGCGGCCCATATGCGCCCCTACAGTCCGTTAGGAACAGAAGGAGAACCTCGTCCTAATGCAAGCAAAGTCTAAATCCAAACTCCAAAGTCTGCAAGAGATAAGATCTCCCTCGAGCAATGGCGACAACCTCGGCTAGAGATGAGATCTCTCCCAAGCAACGACGACAACCTCGGCTGCGGGAGAAGAGATCTCCCTCGAGCGCTTAAGTCAACCTCGGTCAGAGATGAGATCTCTCCCGAGCGACCGAGCCGACCTCGACTAGAGATAAGATCTCTTCCGAGCGCCCATATTAACCTCGACTGCTGAAGACAATATCGCCCCCGAGGAGCTCCACCTTCGACCTCGACCGCAGGAGATGAAATCTACTTCAACATCAACTTTGGCTGGAGATGAGATCTCCTCTCCGAGCTTCGACTTGAATCAGCACGGAGCCCAGAAGAGGACTTCGGCAGTCATCTTTTCTGCACTCCCTTCCTTCGAGTTTCGAACTCGGGAGTGGGAGGACTATTGTTGGAGATAAATTTTGCTCCTACCAAAGTTCAGTTCGATGCTCAGTTTAACACAATCGATAGCCACGGAAGAGCTCCTTCGAACTCTTAGCATCCAGGCCTTAGCCGAACTCCTCCAGCCGGACTCCTCCCAGGCATCCCCTTAGGTCGGTAAGACTTCTTAGCGGTCGAACTCCTTCTGAGCTCTCCCTTCGGTTGAACTCCTCAGCAGTTGCATCCTGACCGAGCTCCTCAGTGACCGAGCTCCAATCGGACTCTCACAGGAGTCGAACTCCTTTCGAGCTCTCCCTTTGATCGAACTCCTCAGCGATTGTACCCCGATCGAGCTCGTCAGCGGCCAAGCTCCAGTCGGACTCCCACAGGAGTCGAACTCCTTTCGAGCCTCCCCTTTGGCCGAACTCCTCTAGGAGTTCGAACTCCTTTGAAATTGGTATATGTCTGAGTCCACCAACCAATGCATGCTTTCTCAAGCTACGGCTGTTGGACCTCGACGGTATGGCCGCCACTATCAGTCTGACGGTACTTTTTTCTCCATAACAAGCTCCATGTAGCCCACGATCGGACGACATGGCCATCACTACTGGTGACGCCACTCTCTCCGTAACCAGCCTCATGCAACCCACGATCCATCAGTATGGCTGTCACTGTCCATCTGACGATGCCTTTCTCTCCATACCGAACTCCATGCGACCTCGACAGCTCGCTACCAGACGGTATGACAGTCATCATTAATCAGGCTCTGCCTATAAAAAGGATCCTTCAGACATGCTAACTTTAATCTCTAATCTCTAAGCTTTAAGCTCTCATCTCCTTCTCTAAGCTTTGCGAAACTCATCCCTGAGCACTCCATTCCTATTGGCCAGAGTTGATTTGATCGTCGGAGGGTCCTACCGAAGCCACCCCCCACCAACTCCGGACGAAACTTTATTTTGCAGGTCCCCGATGGCGACCTCGTCGACCTCCACTCCAGCTGATTCCGACGACGACCAGTTTTCACACCAACAGCATCTATTATTATGAAATGACGATATCATTAGTTCCACGTTGATTGTAAGTTAAGATGGACTCTAGCTTATACATACGGAGATAGAGCCTTCTTCACCCCCAGTGAGGTCTCCTTTTGAATGGGACAAAATTGTACGATATCTAATACAGGCAAAAATGGATAATACTTCAGAAACTAATCCATTCGACCCATCCAAATTATCCGAGCCCGCAATACTGGTGCCATTTATAGGACTAAAGGTGCCATCTATCGGATTAAAGGCGGCATCCTCCCACAATAGTAGCCTCTGCAGTCAAGAAAGACTCTGTATACGTGGGCAGCAAGCAGACCCTTCCTCTACCACCAATATTGCAATGAAGGGCTCAGATGGCTTAAATAGATCAGTCTCCACTCCCACATGCACGAGATATTATCCATCGTAATGTCTAGCTAAAGATGTCGTCCTTCCATAATAAGCTTCTAACTAAAATATCGTTAGAAGGTTCCATTCTACATAAGCTAGCTAAAGTTCTTCTTTACTCAGAATCGATGTGAGAGTAAAGATCGATGTCATCCTCCCGATGGATACCACCTTCAATATTTTGATGGGTACACAAACTAACATTTTCCTTTATGGATAATATCTAGTCCTTCGTCACGACCGTCCTTTAACCGCTAGCTCTCAAACTGTTAACCATTCTACGTTTAGTCCTTTGCGAATAATGACGCCTGTTTTAATTGATAAAACAAGGTCATATATTTGAGCAAACCCAATAACCCCTTCATCTTCCTACGTTCTTGTTAGGTAATTAGAGAAGGTGATACTTCAAATTCTGATGCAGGAGTATATATAATCACTTGTTGGAGTGGAATATGCAATTTTTACCGGGTATTTTCTGTGGAGAAAGAAAAATTCACTTGATTTGAAATGCATACCAAATCAAATATTGGTTGAGATATTTTGTGTTGATTTGGGCATAGGAGCAAGGGTCACTCCAAGAACAAAAGGAGAACATGCCCATGTACTAATAATGGAGTGATTCATAGGCTTCATGCTTTCAGTATTTCTAAAAGATGGAATTTATTTAAGTTGCAATATCTAAGAATAAAGTATGGAAGAATTGATTAAATGCTCTGCGAACCTTATTACGCATACGACGTTGGAATTTCCATGCTGGAATTCGAGGTTCTCGTCAAGCGAGACACTGAAATTTGAAACCTGAACATGTGCAGCTGTTCCAAGAACCAGGAGGCACGATTCATTTTAGGCCGCCACTCCAATGGTCAAAGTCTACGACGAAACTACGAATCTCGAGGCTAACAAACCACCAGACCAAAAACGATGCTCGAGCTATTCTAATCGATTAAGACCAAGGTGGTTCTCTGTCAGCCTTCGTTTTTAGGTCCAAAGTCCTTCCCGGTAGCAAAGTCGGAGAAGTAAACTCCACGAGTAATATTGTGTGGCTTGTGGGAAGCTTCCAGGTTGTAGTAATTGTTGAATGGTTTCATCATCCTTTGCTATTAATATGCAATACATGAGGTAAGATGAAGAGAAAGTGAATTAAGGGTACAAAGAATACTATTTTCCTATGATGCACACCTTGACCATATGTGTGAGATGATGTTGCCATGACCATGCTACATTATATATGCCTGGAGGGGGACATATTTGAATGAAAAGCTAAGGGTGTCTGCGATTACCGATACAACAATATATATCCCTAACTACTTGGTTTAACTACTACATTGATTCTGAACAAATAAGCCAATTAAGTATACAATTTGCCCACCCATCTAGGGCAACTGATTTAGATCAATTTTTTTTCTCTCTTTTGATATGGATAAGCTTCTAGTTCATCGACGGGAAGAAAAAAAAGGGGAGATAGATCGGCAAAGTCAAAGTAAAAATTTTACCAAGCTTTGAGCTAAGCTAGACCAGCTAAGACGCAATTAATTGTGCCACAACTAAAATAGAATTCTTCGATAATTATATATACACCCTATCATACTGCTCGAGCATGACTAATAGTGAGAAAACGAAGTCAATGTTGATCGGATGAAGGACGGACAAGTTCTTTCGATTTTTTATCTTAAGAAGCAAGTAATTCTCACCCATGGTTAATTAGGACCAATTTACTATTACCACATTCATTGGATAGAATTAAATTGGTGCCCACTTCGTGCTTGAATTAATGTACTGTCAAAAGTAACATTAGAAGAATTAGATTCAGAAAAGACTGGATAATAATCGCGTCAGCAATATATCCAAAGATCTTCTGACTAGTTCATCGGTTGTCGCGGACAGCGTATTGCGAAAAATCTTCATTTATTAACTTCTCCCTTCGTTTGCATGTACTTGGGGGAGTTCAAACTCTCCAGTCATGTTAACCGTCACATGCATCCATGGTTTCTACCTGCCTCAACCAATTCATAAACTATAGATAAGAAGGTTTAAAAAAATGTGCCACGATGTTTTCCGCAAAGAATATAGTTGTGTTAATGTCTTAATAGATATCTATTGAATTGACAATTTCTAAAAAAAAATTTTCTTCTCCTTGCGTACATTTTATAGAGAGGAGCTTGTTTATTTGTATCATCGAATTAATAACTTAAGCAATATATTTGATTGGATCATTTCTAATTGGTCGCAAAACATTATATATTACCAACATGTCAATCAAGATGTTACCCAAAATTTTATCATGGCATGTAAGTCAAGCATATAAACAATTGCATGGATAGCGTAACATGGATATGTATCAAATGTTTAGATGCTTATAAATATTTTTGGTACCATATATAAAATTAGAAAGAGTCCAACTCTTTTTTTTTTTTATTTAATGATCCTCTATTTCAACATTAAGAGTAATAATTTATTCTTTTCAAAAATTGTAGAAGGATATAAATATACTAAAACAACTTTGAAAAATATTATGGTCCTTATAACCCCAAATTTGATTGAGAAACAAATATTTCGACAAACAATACATTTTGAATACTTTTAAAGTTTAGACAAACAACATTTAAAGGTACAAATGTAAAATTTAGTTTAGAAAATAATTCACCCTATCTCTATTTTTTCCTCTTGCCGTGAGTCAAAATATCTGGATATGCGTCTGAATCTGGTTCTAATATCCGTGTCCATGCAATCTTGATTCTTATTAGATACCAGGCGCCCTAATTTTATAGGAATCTAAACTATAGAAACGTAAAACTTCTTCTTATCACCTATAACTAGAGAGGGAGAATTAATTATGCATGTCGACGATGTTACGTATTATTAACAACCTACCTGTTATTAGTTATCAGACGTGTGGATGGGTAATCAACCATGTATAATTAATTCAGTCACTTCTAAATATATGTAATGAGAATTTACAAGCCTACTGGTGATTTATTCAACAGTAAGAAAATGTGAACAGGCAATTACACATAAATAAAATGAGGACATGGGGAATTATTCAATTCAGATGACACTAACAAATCATCATCTTAATTGCAAATTGTAAAAATATCAATAATCTTCTCCCGATCCTCTTATGAATGAGTCATTCTTAAATCCAACATGACTCTTTTTCCAATTAATGACTGATGCTCTATTCTGAGGTATGCATGACCTCGGTTTCTTGGGAGGTATTCCAATCCATACATATATAACCTGCTTAATAAGCTGCAATAAGATGTATTCTTTAATCATGTTTGCAAAACAAAGATTTTTGCTCGGTATCTAGAAAGTACCTGTAATATTTTTTTTTTAAAAAAAAATCTAAATAAAAAATTAGTGTTTACATAATTTTTTTAAGATTTTATTGAAAAAAGAGCTTATTTTCTAATACATATATAAATATGAGAACTGTGACTTCATGTGCCATTAGTTAAAACACACACGCAAAAGGAGGGGAGGGGGTGGCGATCCCCTACCTTATGACCCTTGACAGAAGAAACACCAGCATTAAGCCCTCATGCAGGATTCCAGATGTCCCAATAATTGTTACAAGTAATAAAACAATTCTGTCCACCTAATGAGAAGCAGACATGAGATCAGTCTCCTACTTGGGTTGTACAGTACTTGCATCATAATTAACTTAAAGATATATATCCAGACTGCTAAAAGGCGACTTCTTTATTCGGTCAATCCGAAAACAGTTGACATTTTCAAATGGTAGACCCACTATCATTCTTTTCCCTCACTGCCTAATCCGATGCATGTCCAAGGATTCTTGTTAGCTAATTCCCCTCAGAAATGAGATCAACAGTCATCTCTATTCTCTGTTCAAAGATCTTCAAATTACTATAAGAAAACAGAAACAAAAAGAGAAAGATCTTCAATTTTTCTTAAATTAATCATTTTTTTAAAAATTTATTAAAGATAAATTTTGCTCCTACCGAAGTTCAGTTCGATGTTCTGCCTAATGCAACCAGTGACCACGAAAGAGCTTCAACGGACGGATCGTAGCCGAACCCTTTCAGCCGATCGAACTCCTCAGCGGTCGAGCTCCTTCGGACTCCCAGTGTCCGACCCGAACCCTTTCAACCGGCCAAACTCCTCAGCGGCCGAGCTCATTCGGACTCCCAGCATCCGGACCGAACCCCTTCAGCCGGCCGAACTGCTTAGCGGCCGAGCTTCTTCGAACTACTTAGCGGCCGAGCTCCTTCAGACTCCTAGCGACCGGGCTTTAGCCGAACTCCTCAACCGCCGAGCTTCAGTCAGACTCCCGCAAGAGCCGAACTCTCTCCGCGTCATTCCAGCCAGGCGCCTGCGGGAGCCGAACTCTCTCTAAGCTTTCTCTTCGGTCGGATTTTTTCAGGAGCCGAACTTCTCCCAGACATCCCCTTCAGCCGACCGAACTTCTCTGCAGTCGAGCTCCTTCCGAGCTTTCCTTTCGGCCGAACTCTCCTACAAGTTCAAACTCCTCTGGACGAACTGTCGCCATCAGTCTGCAACAGGCGACAAGACCGGACGATATGGCCGCCACTACTGGCGACACTACTCTCTCCGTAACCAGCCTCATGCGGCCCATGACCTGCCAGTATGGCTATCACTATCCACCTAACGATGCCTTCCTCTCTGTACCAAACTCCATGCGGTCCCAACGGCTCGCTATCAGATGGTATGGCTGCTACCATCAATTAAGCTCTGCCTATAAATGACCCTCCAGATATGCTAACTCTAATCTCTAAGCTCTAAGCTCAGCGGAACTCATTCCCGAGCACTCCATTCTTGTTGGTTAGAGCTGACTTGATCGTCGGAGGATTCTGCCGGAGCCACCCCCATCGGCTTCAGATAGGATTTTGTTTTGCAGATCTCCGACGGTGACCTCGTCGGCCTCCACTCCAGCTGATTTCGATGACAATCAATTTCTGCACCAACAGATTGGCGCTAGAGGAAGGGCCGAACCACCGAGATTCCCTTGTTCTTAAAGGAGTGCTCGACAATGATTTTTTCCTTCCCTCTCCAGAGATCTCTCTTTTCTCTTCCGAAGAGAAAATGCCTCCCAGGAGAGCTTCGACTCGACGCTCGACGGCCTCCGCAGTCCGATCCCATCCAGATCCATCTGCTCCCGTTTCAGCCCCGGCAGCTCAGGTTCCACACGAAGCCACCGCAGACGTGGAGCAGTTCAACCTGCTGGTCGGGTTCGTGGCCCCACTGAGATGATGCTGACTGTGCGACAACCTCCGACGGAGACTTTGTCGGCAAATCCGCCATGAGGACGCGAGGCATTGGCCTTAAGGAAGATCATTCGGGCATACCAATTGCACTTAGGAAGAAGAAACGAAGAGCAGAAGTTTTTTCATAGAAGGTTTCGCAAGGAGGCGGGATGAAACTCGACCACGTCTACGACCTCCCCGCACAAGCGAGGCCGAACTCTCCCTCGAAGCTCATCATCGGAATGAAGTTCGACGCAAGCGAGGCCAAACTCTCCCTCAAACCTCATCATCAGAATGAAGTTCGGTGCAAGTGAGGCCGAACTCCCCCTCGTGTATGCCACCAAGGAAGCTCCGACAGAAGGGCGCGAAGAAGCCCTCCTCCCAAAAATGCTCCTCGAACTCAGATTCTCACCAAAGTTGAGAGCCAGCTACCAAGATCATAAGGGTTATGGTCTCCCCCAAACAAGCGCAATCATGGCAAGTACTGCCTCTACCATCGTGACCACGACCACGATACTGAGGAATGCATCCAGCTCCGAGACGAAATTGAGGAGCTCGTTAGAAAGGGACGGTCGGATAAATTTCTTCGACACCAGTCGAAAGATCGGCCAAGGACGCTACCATAGCCAGAAATGATAAGAAAAAGATCGGCCAAGGGCACTGCCGTAACCAGAAACGATAAGGTCGGCCGCCTCATGATGTCATCAACATTACCCCTGGGAGGAGCTTGGTATATCGGTGATCCATCATCTCCCGACGTCAAAGCCAAGAGAAGCATGCTCCAAATTGAGGAGGCCGATAAGAGATGGAGGAGGTCATCCGGTCCAAAACTTATCGACCAAAGAAATGCGGAGGAACAATGCTACCGCGACTCTAAAACATGAAGAATTTGGGAACACGCTGTCGAGAAGAAGCAGTCAATAGTTGTCGTGTTAGGAACAGGAGGAGAACCTTATCCTAACACGAGCAGATCGAAGATCTTCAACCTCGGCCAGAAATAAGATCTCTTCCGAACGACCGTTGACAACCTCGGCTAGAGATAAGATCTCTTCCGAGCGACCGTTGACAACCTAGGCCAGAGATAAGATCTCTTCCGAGCAAAGGTCTCGTTCATAAAGGACGAGATGGAGGAAGAGGTCCTGACAGCGGCCCTTGTGTGCCCCCACAGTCTGTTAGGAACAGGAGGAGAACCTCGTCCTAACGTGAGCAACAACCTCGGCTAGAGATAAGATCTCTTCCGAGCGACCAAGTCAACCTCGGCCAGAGATAAGATCTCTTCCGAGCGATCGAGTCAACCTCAGCTAGAGATAAGATCTCTTCCGAGCGAAGGCCTCGTTCACAAAGGACGAGATGGGGGGAGAGTCCCTGACAGCGGCTCTTATGTGCCCCCACAGTCCATTAGGAACAGGAGAAGAACCTCGTCCTAATGCGAGCAACAACCTCGGCTAGAGATAAGATCTCTTCCGAGCGACTGAGTCAACCTCGGCTAGAGATAAGATCTCTCTCGAGTGACCGTGGACAACCTCGGTCAGAGATAAGATTTCTCTCGAGCGACCGAGTTAACCTCGGCTAGAGATAAGATCTCCCCCGAGCGATCGAACAACCTCAGCTAGAGATAAGATCTCTTTCGAGCGACCGTGGACAACCTCACCTTGGCCAGAGATAGATCTCTTCGAGCGACCGTAGATAACCTCGGCCAGAGATAAGATCTCTCCGAGCGACCGAGTCAACCTCAGCTAGAGATAAGATCTCTTCTGAGCGATCGTGGACAACCTCGGTCAGAGATAAGATCTCTCCCGAGTGATCGAGTCAACCTCGGCTAGAGATAAGATCTCTCCCGAGCGACCGTGGACAACCTCGGTTAGAGATAAGATCTCTCCCGAGCGATCACGACAACCTCGGCTAGAGATAAGATCTCTCCCGAACGATCGTATAAAGGACCATCAATTAAGATCCAGACGGTATGGCCGCCACCATCAATTAAGCTCCGCCTATAAAGGACCCTCCAGATATACTAACTCTAATTTCTAAGCTCTAAGCTCTCCTCTTCTTCTCTAAGCTCTGCGAAACTCATTCTCGAGCACTCCATTTCTGTTGGTCAGAGCTGACTTGATCATCGGAGGATCCTACCGTAGCCATCCCCCATCGGCTCCGGACGGGATTTTATTTTGCAGGTCTCCGACGGTGATCTTATCGGCCTCCACTCCAGCTGATTTCAGCGACGACCAATTTCTGCACCAACATAGTTCTATTTCTAATTCATTACTTCATGATCATATTAAGAAAACACTGCTTTATGGTTATATGGACATGAATGACGTCATGGAGAGTAAAAATTAGTCAGTCCTGTTTGCTATACTGGCAGGCCTGACCCAGAAATTAAGCACAAAGCTGTGGAGGTTGGCCGCCTCTACTATAATAAACGTTGTTGGGTGAGGAAGCTAAACCAATAAATAGCAATGTTGGAGAAAATGGGAAAGAAAACAATAGAGATGGTGCATGAAGGCTCGTGATGATGGCACTGATGATCAAGAGTAGTATGTGATCGAGAAGCCTGAGAGCTTGGAGTACTGCTCGTGCCAACTGAATCGATCAGGGAGACTTGTCTGGTTGGTATTCATCATTCATATTAAGGCATAAACCAGATGATTTTTTATTTTTTTTTTGTTCTTAAGTCTTTTTTAAAAACAAAGCCCCACCTAATTCATGGAGAGATTGAATAATAATAATAGTTTGAGTGCAGCAATTTTGAAGGTCTCCACAATTTGGATAAAATTTTAGGAGCTGTTGACTGCAAATAACACATGAATGATAGTGGTGACTAGCTTTTCTTAGTTATCAACTCAAATATCTTTTACTTGGTCTGATGATAAAAATTAAATTGCCTTTTCTTTTGAGAAAATCAAAGATTAATTGCTTCATTACAACTATGGGTAGGTTTCAGACATAGCCATGACTATAATAGTAGCAAGATGAAAGGATGATTAGAAGTGATGGTCAAGGTGGTAACCTTAAATAACCCAAGAATGAAGGAAAGCTTGCAAATTATATGTTTTTGATAGAAAGCTTGTAAATTATATAAGCAGAAATTGTTTAATTATGTGTAATGAAAATATAGACTGAAAAATATTTTACTTGACATAATCAGGAATAATGGTAACTAACCGAGCAGAAGGTAGAAATATATGAACTCAAAACAAGATTAAATTAAGAATAAATATAATTCTTTATAACTATTATTACGACTGAGAAAGCAAATTTTAAAACGGCCAGACAGAAAGACTAAAGAATCTAAGAGAGAACAAGAAGATCGAACAAGAAGAAGCAACAACCAGCCAAGAGCAACCAAATGGGATAACGCATGCTCAGAAGAAAAAAAAGAAGAAGAAGAAGAAGAGTTAATACAGTACCAAATAATATATAGATAAGTTAATTTCATGAAGACATTGTTCGACTGCTTCTCAAACCCCCTGATTTAAGTGAACTTTCTTATGAAAAGAACTCTTTCCAGGTTCCGTGAAAACCAAGTCAGTCATCTTTCAAAGGGCAAATTTAGGTCAATGCACAAAAAGGAACGTAAAAGAATAAATAATTTTTTTATCATTGTAACACATTCAAGCAACCAAAGAACAAACCCAGCTCAAACTGAACGGTACTTTTTGTACGTATCATTTAAACCTATGTGCAACCATGACCATGAGTATATCTACTGCACTGCTAAACAAAGTTGGCAAGCATGGTCAACTTGCCCAGACATATCTAGAATGATTTAAAAAATTATTACCGAGATCTATGGCCTTGGTCTAATCTTAGAGCAAATGTTAATGTAGCTATTAGGCAATCTTAGCGTATCTCCTCTCGGCACTCCAACTTAAAATATTTGCTAATAATATATATTAGTTAGAGCAGCCCCCTTAATTAATACATCAACAACATTGTCCAAATTGGGAGAGTTGGGACCTTGATTGGTCCCTCCCCATGCAAAAGCAACCTAGAATTGTCTCGGAAAACATGCACAAAATAGGTTAGATTTGATTATCCTACCCTTAATGCTAAATTGCTCTCGTCTCCTGAAAAAAACAAAAGAAGAAACAAGGGAAGTGTGATGACATTAGAGAGGGATAGAAGGATAATCCCTTTTTGCGGGGGAAAAACGTAGTGGTTGGTCCCATGACCGTCCCTTAATCTCGAGAAATTCTTGGGTAAAATCATTCTATCAACTTGTACCGTAGAATAGCCAATTAAATACAGGCAAATTAATAAAGTCAAGACATCTGAAGTGAACAAACAACTGTATTTATTGATTTGGTTGTATATAATTGGCTATTCTACGGTACAAATCGGTAGAATGATTCGAATTTCTTCTTAATTTCCTGTTTACGTGCCACCCACTCGCACCTCGAAAAGGTCGAAGGCGCTGCCAAAAGCCCAATAGTCCACCCCATGACCTCTTTTAAAAATTTGGAAAAGCATAGCTGGGAGAAAATAATTGCATGGTGCTCATTTATTTTCGGAAATGGGAAATAGTAATTAAACATTGTATGGGTGGATGTTTGAACGGCAAACAAAAATCTGACCGGGGTCAGCCCAGAAGCCTATAAAACGGGCAGCGGATCGAGAGAGAACTCCCTCATTCCTTTAGTCTAGGGTTGGTTTGTTATCTCATCCCCAAAGCAAACAACAGAGAGTTGCACCAGACTTGCTTATTGCAGGGAACTATGGGAAGGTCTCCTTGCTGTGATAGGGAGGGCGTGAAGAAGGGTCCGTGGACTCCAGAGGAGGACAAGAAGCTTGTAGACTACATTCAGATTCATGGCCGTGGAAACTGGAAGGATCTCCCACAGAACGCAGGCTTGAATCGGTGCGGGAAGAGCTGCCGCCTGCGATGGACGAACTACCTCCGGCCGGATATTAAGAGGGGGAGGTTCTCAGAGGATGAAGAACGGCTCATCATCCATCTCCATTCGGTCCTTGGAAACAAGTAATCCACAACGTTTTTCTCATATTTTTCTAGAGTTCGTATTTACTGATGCATATTCCTTCACTTTTCCAAGCCATGCCTTGCCATTAATTCTAGCCATCCATTACCATGACACTGGATTGGAAAAAAAAAAAAAAAGATTACTATTATTATTAGCTCTCAAGTGAAATAGTAGAATCAGAAGCACTATTGATTCAAAACCACCTTTGGCTATGAACCAACATAGTCACAGAAGTATTTGTTATGTACGTACCCTTGATGAATTAGCATTAATTATACGTAGGTTTGACGAAGTTTAAAATCAGAAGACTGAAACTTTTCTAAATAATTCTTAGAGAAGTAGTACACTTTGCATAAAATTAATTATGATCATCGATTTTCAAAATTCATCTCTACTAATTTGTCCAACTTTTTTACAGGTGGTCCATGATAGCCACCCGGCTGCCCGGGCGAACCGATAACGAAATCAAGAACTATTGGAACACCCATCTCAGGAAGAAGCTCCTCCTCATGGGTATCGACCCGGTCACCCATAGACCGAAGACCGATCTCGATCTCCTTGCAATCCTTCCTCGTCTCCTTGCTGCTGCTAAGAACCTTGGCAGCTTGACCACCCCTTTAGATAATGTTCTTAGGCTGCAAGCAGATGCTGCAAACTTGGCCAGGTTCCAAATCCTGCAAAGCCTTGCTCAGTTCATGAGTACTTCTTCTCCTTTGGAAACGGACACGAGGAGTCTTTCGGCTTCAGCCTCCCTTCAGAACTACCAGTTTGGCGACCTCCTCCAAATGAACCGCCAGCTCGAGGGATTGATGAACGGCTCCCTCATCCTTCCTCAGAATCAAACCCCAATAGCTTCAGGCCTCCCGGGTTTACAAATCCCGCAGTCATCCAATAGTTTTCAGGCTCACCCCGAATCCAGCAATACTCTCAAGGAACAAGAAAGGGTGACACGATTCCATGGTTCTTGCTCATCCACCGAGCATGCCATGCAAAGTAATGGTCAAAGCACTGGTCCAGCACTATTCAATTCCTGTGCCCATTCCACCCCTTCATTGGTATCAACTTCTCCAGATCAGGCCTCTACAGATCAAATGCAAGATCCAATCAACTCAAACGCCTCAACTCCATTTGAGGATTGGGAAGGACTAAATCTAGATGGCCTGGACGATGATCTCAGCTGGAAAGATATTCTAGAGTAAGTCATCTGGTTTTATATTTTTCCTTCGCGACCGTCCATGTTCGCCCGTAACAATAACCCATATTTTAACTTGCAACAGCAGCAAATTGCAGATATTTTTTTCTTTTTCTTTCTTGCCTCTAACATAGTTTCCTTATGTTAATTCCCTTGGAACCATAACTTTGATTTTTTTTTTTTTTCCTTCTTATCGGCAATAAAAAGGGGTAGCATCCTGCTACCTCCAATTTCGGTCATAAAAAAAAAAACAACAACCATATTTTAACTGATTAAATAGCTTTTCTAGTGATGTTAGTATGTTTGATTATATGTACTAACATGCTTAATTTTTTGCTCTTGCAGCCACATATCATGGTCGAATGCATCGTAGAGCAGAGAGCCCAATCAAGAGAAGAAGGAATTTTCTGTGCATAGAAAGCTACACTGGGTTCGTGAATTTGTTACACTTCCAAAAGATTGTGATTTAATCAAATAGAAGCTACCAACAGAAACCATTAGTAATGTACACAAATACAAGGCTTGTGTAAAACCCTGATGGGATTTTCTCTTTTTTTTTTTTTTTCTTTTCTTTTTTTTGTGTGTACCTAGATGCCATTAATTCTTTAGTTTTGTGATACAGTTGATCGTTTGTTGAATTCTCTAGTATGGAGCCTATCTTTTTCGTGCAATTTGAGAAGCCCCACATCCAAAAGGCAATGTGAAAGAAGCCTTAATGAAGTATCTGATAAAAAATTTTATTACTTAAAAATAAGTTAGTTGGAGTTGGGGGTGGCTTGTAACTAGCTACTGAAAGGGACGGTCTCCTGGATTTGAAAGCTTGACATTGATGAGTTGAATATTGTTTGGAACTTTGTTTACACACAAGGCATCCCATGTGGACATTTTATGGATTATTATTGCCATGTTCAAATTGTTAGGCTCTTGTCTTGAAATTTGGACATTATATGGATACCATCCTAATGTTCAAGTTGTTAGATAGGCTCTCGTCTTCCACCGTAACATCAGCTAGCGAGAAAACTTAAGTATACTTGAAGAGGTCTCCTTCTAATTTGACAATATTTTTCCATCGTCCTTCAAAACAAAAGTCACACTATTAGTTACTGATTAGGTAAGAACCATTCCTTCAGCTGCAAGCCATTGAATGTAGCAAAAACCAAACAGCTTATTGGCCCAATGAGAACTTGCCATCTGTGAAATGTGTGGTAACTGCATGTTGCAATTGAAGTTGCAAGAAGATACCTTGTTATTTTCATCAACTCCTCATTAGACTTGGTGCAGGATCATGCACGCAAATAGAAGCGTTATTTTATTCAAAGAGAAGTGATCGGATTAATAAGACCATAATTAATGATTGTACTTTTTTCAATGAGAGTTTTCTTCTATAAACATTTTCAACGTCAAATAAGCTTGTCACCTTGGCATTTCTCTATTGACCGAGAAATCTGTATTCAGAAAAACCGAATATTTCTAATCGTACAGCACAACCTTGTCCTGCAAGCGATACCATCATATTTAGTAGGTAAGCCCTGGGCCTATAGGAAACAACTAAACGACCTACCCAAAAGAATATGTTCGCTCCAACCTAAATTAAGCTTCATTTCATTGCATCATTTGGATATAATGGGGGAGAAGCCAACATGATTGGCCCCTTTCATATCAACACCAAGTTTATTTTATTGACGGACAGGTTTTGATCAACTACATGATAATAGTGACACTAGAGTTTCGATCTATCGTTTCCTCATAAGAAGTAGAAGCAGAAGAAGAAGAAGAGTGCACTCAACCAATCTAAGAATTAAACTAGCATTACTAGCTCGGATTGAGAAGATAACCAGATAGGTCATGCTACATTGGTCCACAGAACATGCTTATAACTTAAACTGTTTGAGATTGAACACATTTAACCAAGAAGATTGTTTTATCATAAAAAATGGCATATTACCACTCAAGAAAATGACAAAATTCTAAGAACTCATGTGGGCATGTATTTAGACCCACATTATTTATTCATTGAGAAGATCTTGAATACTTTTATAGAATCAAAAAATCTAAATAATATCTTCCGATTAATTATTTTGGATGAGATCCTAGATTATTACAAATAATATCAGAGCCAACTCAACCCATAACCTATATAGCTAGGATATACTGCAGTATAAATTCATGAGGATTGACCACAGACCGATCATGATATTTATGAATGGTTATATGGATTTGGATCTTTAGCCTGGCAAGAATATTAAGATCTAAACAAGAAGAATATATAAGAATCTATGCAAATATACACTAAGTGCTATATCGGTTAATTATTCGCTGAAAAGATCCCGAGCATTTATATAGAGCCAAAGAACTTTAATAATATCTTTTGACTAATTTTTTTGTATGAGATTCTAAATTATTATAAAAAATATATATAATTATTGAATTATTTTATAGTTTCAAATCTATATATATATATATATATATATATATATATATATATATATATATATATATATATATATATATATATATATATATATTTTACTTTCAACCTTCGTATTAAGGTTTTATGTTTTCTTGTATGCTTAAAATTCCAAAACGATGAATCAATCAGGCACGAGGTAAAAAGGATTAGGTATTCCATTAGCCATCACCCTGCAAGACAATAATAGCAGGCAAATGTTCTTTTGTTGGTGTTCAATTAGTTAATATAGCTGGAGCCATGGTGAGTGCAC